>JAQIVE010000120.1:0-53613 GCA_034698285.1 Sminthurinus bimaculatus
TCTAGTTTATTATAGTCTGATTTCGCGCCACAAGGATGGATAAAACAAAAATGAAGAAAAAAATAGACTCGCCAAAAGTTTATGGCTGGAGAGTAGAAACACTCTAAATCTATAAAAGAACATAGAAAAGAGGGAAAGGTGTTTTTTCATCGTTAGATGCAAGGAGATGAAATTTCAACTGGGAAAAGGAAAATTATGAATGCGCTTCTTTCATCCGCTGCATGTGAACGCACGTTATTGTACATTTACATGATATCTAGATGTATGTATAAACGTACATGCTGCAGTTTTGCCCTGTCGTAATTTCAATGATACATAACATATCGATACACTCAGAGGATCCTTCTTACCGTTGACACGTGGTGTACAGTCCATTCACATTCCTATAATACAGCAGTAGTACAGACAGATATTACCTAAACAAACGGATAGATAACTGCTAACCAATAGCCGATACATCGGACATTTGTTCGTGGTTTGTGGGCCAACAGGAAGAGTGTTAGTACAATACTTGTGTGTCCAAAGCTATTTATGTATGTATGTGTGTATGTATCTATAGGAAATGGCAAGTATCCGTCAACATTCAACTTGAGCTTCAGCGTCAACATTTCAACATTCCGATGTTTCAACAATCTAAACTCCGGGATGAGAAAAGTACGAAAAATGTAATACAGTTTACACCAAACTAAGCACAGGCAGTCTTTACTTTATTTCTCTGTGTAAACTGTAAATGTAAACAGTTCATCCAATATATACATACGTATGTAACACCTGAAAGTTGTTGAACTTAAATACAATAATATTATGTGAGTTCAACAAATTTTGAATCGTTCGACAACTACGCGTACAGACATATCATGTATCTATGTATTTAGTCAAAGTTTTGTGCCTGTATTCATTCAAGTTTCACTGAACCCTTTTTTATTTATTTGCAGTTTGTATGTAAACATGTATGAAAAAAATCAAAAATTTCCAATAAGCTCTACGATACAAAAGTATCTACAATAATAAATTAAATCGTGAATTTAATTTAATGTTGAAAATTTGGTTCCTCCATGTCACGGGAGTGACAGTCGCTGTTATCTCCAAGCAAAATGCATGAAAATGACAAGTTTTAAAAGTTATTCTCGTGTATGGAACTAATCATTGAAAAAATCGAAACGTCGTGCAAAATAAAGTGTAACCAAATACCAAATACTCGATACACGTACATATACAAAAAAATACAATGTATGGATGAAATATTCAGCTTAATATTATATTACCCATTGTATTACATTATATTACAAGAATTGGGGCCCGATCCTATAGGATCGGGGGCTAGATTTAATAATAGTTAACTTTTGTGATCAACAATTTTATGGGTTAACACTGACACGTTTTGTTCTAATTTTTGATTTAATGTTGTGTTCAGTGTCAACCCTTACAATTTTTGATCACAAAAGTTAACTATTGTTAAATTTTAAATTTTGACCCCGATCATATAGGATCAGGCCGAAATTCCTTGTCTACTACTATGTTTTGCTAATTTCTAAATGCGTTCATCCGTAAATTCAGCAAAAGCGACGTCAGTACTTAACTGACAGAAGCAATATATACATCATTCGAAAGAAGATATGACAAAAAATTGGCCCGGTATTAAGTTTATTATAAATATGCTTATAGATAGATAAAAGATCTACTATTATTTTTTCGGTAATTTTTAACCTAAAATTCTAAGTAAACCGTCAATACAGAAATATTTATTCAGTAATAATAAGAAAAAGAAAATTATGCATGATAAGGTCACGAACAAACTGTTGGTACAGGTTTGATACGGTTTGGGCATTTAATATTCTTGATACCCTTTCTTCCCATCCCCCCTGTCTCTTTTTCTCTCGAAAACAAAAAAAAAAGCTAAAATGTAGAAGGGGAAATAAAATATATTATTTTGAAGGTATTAGGCCCAGAGCCCAGAGTAATATTGTAATATTGTGTGATGGCGTGTATTTTGTGTATAGATGTAAATAAATTAAAGTCCTGAGTCAACCGTTTAAAAATTTACATCTACACACATTGTATGTACTACAAAAACTATATTGCTCATCGACTTGGGGTCTAATGGTTAATGTGTCAATAGCCGTAAATACATATTTCCCTACTGATTTAATTGTGACAGGTTTATAATAATCATATATACATGTATACATAATATAATATGTAATACCTAATACTAAGACAGAACACAGAGCATGGTGCAATGTGTACTATTTTGTAATTTTGTACACTTTTCACTTTTGTTTGCTAATTTCTCGTCTTAATTTTAGGTATTAGATATTAGATGTGCACATGATGTATATATTATGATATAAACCTGTCACAATTAAATCAGTATTGGAATATGTACTTGAATATTTAATGGCAGATAAATCAAAAAAAAATTAATATTAATAGGCAAAGGCAAGCAACTTTCTGCTTTCTGCTTTCTGAAAATAATAAAAATTTCCGTTGATTCGGGTTTTAATTTCTGCAAGGAAAAAAAATCCGCGGTGAAGAGATCATCGATATAATGCTCAATGCTATGCGTATTGTTGTGCAAAAAATAAACAAACAGAAAGTGAGAGAGAGAGACAGAGAGATGTAGAGCAAAAAGCCTGGAAAGTAGCGAGATGCAGCAATACACTGCATGCATTGAGTCTGTATTCTGTAAGTATGCATTGCATACAATACTTTCGTATGATTTTCCTGACTTTTTTTAAATGCATGCATTAATTAGGTCACAGGTCAAATTTAAAATGTTTTCTATAGAGATTGACCGCTGGTCTTCTATCTCCAGAATGATGGGTATATGGTTTCTGTGAACAACTTGGTTCGGAAAAAAATCGGGTTAGGACACGGTAGTATCAATTGCAAAACATGTTAGTAGATTTTAAGTATGCTAATTTTTGGTTCCTGGTTCTTTGTAGCCTCATCAAAGAGGAGAACACAGAGGCGGTCATCATCAAGGTGGTGGTGGTGGTGGTCATTATGGACAAAATTCTGGAGGATGGGGCGGATATCAACAACAGCAGCAGCAACAATGGGGTCAACCGCAACATCAAGATCCTTCTAAAATGGCCCAGGATGCAAATGCACAATGGGCTGCTTATTATGTAAGTATATTATGCAAATATCATGTAAATATGTTGACGCTATAATATTATGATTTTGAGTATTTATGAAAAAAATTAAAATGAAAAATATTGTCTTTTCGTTGATCAAGGCCCAATATTATGGTCAAGCACAACAACAACCGGCTGCTCCTGCTGCAGCTGCTCCCGGCCAACCCGATTATACTGCTGATTGGATCCAATATCTCCGATCTCAAGGGAACCATGCTCAAGCGGATGCTCTTGAGCAACAAGCAAAAGCAAGTAAACCAGCTCAAGAAGCACCGGCTGGAGGTCACAGCGCTCCAGCAGCCAATGGACAACCAGCGGCCAACGGTCAAACTCCAGACTACAGGTTTTTTAAAACAGCTAGTTTTTTATTTTACGAATAATTCTAATTTGTTACTTATTTATTTAATAAATACTTATCATATTATATTGCTGTTGTATTATCCATACAGTCAACAATGGGCGGATCATTACAGGTAATAGATTATCATCAGTAAATATTTTCGCATCATAAAAAATATGCTCAAAAACGAAGGCTTCTCATTAATTGCCCTCTCTAATCCCCCTTTCCTAATTTCCCCCAGGTCAATTGGAAAAGAAGCAGAAGCACAACAGATAGAAAATTATATTAAAGCACAAAAGGTAAGGAATGCAATAACCAATAACAGCATTTGACTTTAGTAAATAATACAAAAATTAATCTATTATCATACTTGTAGTTATAATTTTGAACCTGTGTACTTGGGAAACCTGATACATTGAGGTTTGTTTACATCTTTACAAGGGTAAGAGTTATAGTTTTAAATGTATGCATAAAAATTCTCACGCCATTAGCAAGGTACATCGGTGTGTCGTGTTGTCGTATCATTGGAACCCTGTGTCAACATAAGTACACATTCCCTTTTATGATGTTTATGTCGATGAATTATCATTCGTAGGGTGAAAATATCAAATTATCTTAATGCTCTGAGTTAGAAGTTCTAACCTGTTCTCAAATGGGAGGTTTAAGAGTGGCTGTATTTGTGGTCCTCGTCTTAGTCGTTTAGCTTCAATGTTTATACTACATTTTCTTTATAGATAAGTAAATGTCAATAACGGTAAATTAAATAAGAGCTTTCACTTCATGTACATAGTTTTGAAAATGACCTTAAGGAGAAAGTGAGACGAAAGGAAAAGATCCACTTAAGGCTCATAGATTAGATGCGTAGATTATTGCATAAAGATGCAATTGCAACATTCACCGTCATCTATGCAAATCTTGTATGCATAATAATATTACACCCTACAGCATTTTCCCTTATCCAATGTTTCCTGTATACTAAACTTCTATAAGAGTACTTGTAGTTGTGTTCGATTTTCACTTGGTTTCCTGAATGAAAATATAATGTGTAATATGTAGGTATGTAAAACCGTGTATATTATATAGATCCTCCAGAATGGAAACCATGTACATATTTCTAAAATCCCAAAACTTTACTAGTTTGTATATAGCACTTTCAAATTGGTGGTTTTTTACAACTTCCCAATCCGAAAAACTTGCATGGCAGTCATGGACTGGTGATCCGAATCATGTTACACTCATCGTCAGTAGTACATGTCTGTATGCTTATACGAGCTTAATTGTAACTATCAAAAAGGAGAAAAGAGTCATTAATTTTCAAAAAGACTTTTATACCAGTCGATGGTAAAAATTAGTTTAGTTGTTGTAATCTAAATCTTGATTATTAACCAAAACTAACTATTGGAGAGCAGATTTTTTGTACACAACTTATGAAAGTTATACACAAACAGGGTTTGCAAAAGGAATCCATGATGGAAAGGGCAGTACCAAAAACGAAGTTTCCATTTTAGCCAAACGATATGTTGGAGCAAACAAGCGACTGGTTTTCTCCCTACATTGTCTTCGTTCTCAAGATTGCTTCGATGCGGCTCATTTGCCTAAGCTAATGATAAAGCATTTATGTAGTATGTAGCTTACACTTGTCTATTATAATCTCTTTTTTAGGTAGTAAGCATGGTGAAAGTAGCGACGGGAGAAAATGAAGGAGAAGGAGACCAACCTCCTAGCAATTATTCGACTACGACGATGACTGCGACTGCTACTTCTTTGTCTTCTGAAGCAACAACAGTTAATACTACACCTACTATTTCTGCGTCTAGTAATAGGGAAATGGAGGCAGTACCAGGTCTACAAGAAGCTATCTTGGAACAGCTTATTCCTGGCCAGAAGGATGTACAACCCGAATCGGCAGAGATACAAACAAAGCCAGTAATACCGTTAGCACCAGTTGTAGAGCCAACTAGTCTTATTTTGGACACGCCGTCTTCTTTACTAGCTGATGATCCACCACTATCTCCTTAATAATAATGGCAGGAAATGTTAAAGGTTAAGAAGTAGTTTTAGACGTAATGTCTTTAATATATTTATTAATAAAAAAATTGCAGTGCAATATAATACCCTTGGATTTGTAATCCTATGGTACAGAAAACAATGATAAAAGTTATTAGTTATTAATTTCTGTTACGTATAGTACATTTCATACATAATCATAATAATGGTGTTAGAATGAGCGCGTACGTTATCATTTGTGGTTATTAGTAGAAATTTAACATAAATCTACTATCTGCTATAAATTGTCTTAAATTAGATTTAGTGTGAACAATATTACTAACAAGTTAATTGTGTCACGTTGACTCGGTGTTTTTGAACAAAGTAGGTAATAATTTTTTCGACCACTGTTTTTTTGCAACCGGTATGTATAGATTAGTACAATAAATGAGGACGTTATTCAATATGTACAGTAAAAATATTGTCATTCATTCATTTGTCTTTACATTTTTTGTTTCAATTAACGTCCTCTAAATGTTTCAATTCACATAAAATGTTTAACGAGACTATTGGGACCATAGGATCTCCAATGTAGAATCTTTATTTTATAATGTAAGGTAAATTCAGGCTAAGCGTGTAAAAAATAACATGCCAAGTCTCGCAAAGGTCCTGGATTAACTATCATGGGAGACATTTATGTACCTAAGTAATACATTTACAATTTTTTTGATATTACTTACATCCTTCGGCAATTTAGTTTCTTCAGTTATATATCTTGTTTCTAACCGTACTGTAATAATGCAGGTTCTGTGTAATACATATACCTAGTATCCCCTTCATCTATTACCATCGTTTTCTTACTTCTACATGATCGTATCACCGAATATTGAAATGAAATACATCTTATTACTTATTGTAAAATGAGCTTTCTATTACACTGTAAATATTCAATTGAATATATATTGCGATTCGTGATAAAATTGTAAATTGTAACTTTCCTAATACGTTGTTTGTGTAAGTAGTTGGTTAGATGAAGCACGGAAATTTTCGGCGTTTTCGTAAACATTCTTCAAAAGAGTTCATATCTAGGCTCTTTAGGCTTTAAAGTCTGTACATTAGTGTAAGAATTATTGTAAATATTGTTATTGACTTTATTTAACATGCCGATAATATGTTTAAGTTTAATATAATAGACCTATAACGTTGTTAAAATTATTTGTTTTTCTACCCTCGAGTATGTATTGTTAAAATGGAAAACATTCTAAATTCTAATGTTTGTATGATATTTATCTTGCACAATCAGTTGTGCACTATATTTTATGTATTACAATATGATACATTATTTTTAAACATTCATAATCTGCAATGAATGTAATTATGAATGAAAAAATGAACTGTTTCAACTCAACTTTTTGAAACTTATCAACTTCCTTACTCTTTACCTTTATCAAATATAGCCAGTCATGGGTTAATCCCTTACGATGTGTTATTACATTTTCGAATATTTAATATAGCGTACAGTTGCTGCATAATACCTATAGGTATACCTATATTGTATTTATATAGTCATCATTAAGTGTAATAATCATTGAACCTGAGAAAAACAATGAACACAATATTATGTATACTCACAATACTCTACACGATTAAAATGAGAAAAATAAAATGAAATTTTAAATATGTAAAGAACGACATTTTGTTAGTACTCGTCCTCTTATTCACACCTGGTTTAAAGCATGTTATTACAGTAATTATCTGGAGTTATACTGCAATGAAACAAGAGAGTCATGCATGTGTATTAGTACACATTGTTTACTGTGTACGTAGTACGTATGGATTTCATGTTTTCAGCTTATGATGTATGAATGGGATGTACATTACAATATGTATGTGTCATGTGTATACATGTTAAGTATGTCATATACCTGTTTACAAACCGTAAGAGCAAAAAAATATTCCTTTTCGCCCATATTATATTAGCCTAAATAATACTAAAGAATAGCGCCTTTTTAAGTGCAGGATACATTTTCAGGCTTCCTATAAATACGACTTTGTAGCTAGATAGGTGAAAATGTAAATAAGTAAATAAATACTGGTTGATATTCAAATTGCTAGTTATTCTGTGTATGAATTATCACTCCACACTCAACTGCTGAAGTCACAGCTGCCTAAAGGCTGCAGGACAAAAAATTCTTGTCAGTTTCTTATTTCTTATTCTAACTCTATAAGTACTTATTTCTTATTTACATACTTGAGAGATAAAGACTGTACAATTTTTAGACTTTTCCGTAGTGTATAGTCCAACTTCAGAGGTCTACATGATGCAGCAAGGGTGTTTTTAAGTTTTTCCACAAAAGACCTTTAGAATTAGAATATTTTTACTAGAATAGTGTTTTAAAACTTAATTCTGCTTAAAATGGCAGAGAAAAATAGGCTTCACGGTGTTTTAATTGTTTTCATTATTTTATTAGGGACAGTATCAGTGATTCAGTCCAGTGATTGGGATTTTAATACGTTTTTAACTAATAAGTATAGTCTGGAAGATAAAGATTTAGACACGCCCGATTTTAATTCTCAACTACTACAAGTTTTTAAAGATGAACTTCAAAATCTAAGAAAAGACTTAACAGCATCATTTGTGGAAGAACATTCAAGGAGAAAACGAGGTAACATGATGTTTTTTGAGCACATTTCAATAATATTAAACATGATTTTGCATTGAAGATGTAGGTAAATATGCGTGTCCTAAAATACTCATTTTTGAATCGTCCATATTCGTTCAGTAAAAATCGTAATGTGCGTATAAAATGTACATAAGTACGGATCATCCACGTTTTGTATCTTATTGTATATTTTTTTGGTTTAAAACTCTTGTCTAGCTACGGAAAATTATGAATATGAAGCAACATTAGTCAAATTCCAAGCTGGAAGTCAACAAAAGGAGAACAGTGAAACTAGTATCGAGACGGATGATGTAGCCCCTACGACCGTTATTTTCAAAGACTTCATGTACATTTTCCAAATTGATGGCATTTATCGAATCGATGGGCTTGACAGAAACAATGAAACTTATTATGAGAACATAAATAGCAATGGCACTGATCTTCATCTTCATGAAGAACCCATCAGCAAGGTGTTTGTAAGTTCATGGGGACTGACAAAAGACGATCGAATGATAGCGGTAAGGAACCTTTTAATTGGCAGTCATTCATAAACTATTACGATGATAGATAGTTTTACATGGCCAGTTTTTCTAGGCAATTCTAAAGAAATATGAATCGAATTATTTACCTCAATGGTCATGGCCAATTTGTTTTATTGTTTGCCCGTTTGTATAGACAATCGAAAAGAACAACGTTTTGTTCATTTTGGTTGAAAATCGGAAGGATGGATTTTCGTTGCTGTACACTTTCAGTGACGCAACTCAAAATTTGGTTCTGAGGCAAAGAATTAGAAATCATGGTTCAGTAACAGCTGCCAAATTTTTTGTATTCTACGATCAACTTTTCCTCATTATTGCAAATGATAACAGAGTCCATTCTCTTACAATTTGTCCGTAAGTCTCGTCAATATACACTGTTATTATAATCTTTTTATAATCGGTATACGCTCATTAATAGTTACATTATATATTGCATAATATGCGCAAAAATGTATAAATGCTTTGGTGTAATATAAAAAAATATTGAAGTATATCTATTTAGAAGTAGCGTCACTATATACTCAAATGGCTAAAATATTTTTTTTTGATGCACTTACTAGCATATTCCAATGGATGGGGACATATTTGGATGAAATTCATACAATTCAAACGAGGGGTGCGAGTGCAGTGGAAACATTTGTCATTGAAGGTTATCAATATATCGCTATAAGTCAAGCATTGGATGCAGCTGGAAATTCGGAAGTAAATTATGCGATTAAACCTTTTTAATTCGAAATCTATTCGATGGAATATGAAAATGTCCTTGTAGCGATGTAAGTTGTATTAATTATTAATGAACTGCGCTTTTTGTCTTAGATTGGTACACAGGTAGTCCGAATGAATCGTCGAGGGGAACTTGAGAAAGTTCAGCTTTTATACAGCAATAGTCCCGTCGCTCTGCACTTCACTAAAATTTATCACGAGCACATCCTCATCATTGCTCAAAAGAAAGAACCTGCCATTGTTTACTTTTTTGGAGGTACATAGAACGCTTTACAATAACGTGTAACAATATCACCTTTATTATCAGAGAATTAAAAAATTATATACGCATGTAATTGTTAAGCTTTTACATCAAACAAATTATACTTGTAATTCCCCACATTTATAGGTTATGATTTCGTATATTTACAACATTTGCCAACATTAAAAGGTGAGCTTGTGCATGTAGTAAAATTTGTAAGCATAATATTTACTTACCTAGATATTATTTATTTTTACGTTACATTTATTATAGAAATATCTCTTCAATGTGAAATCTACTCTTGGTTTATAGCCAAATGTACAGTTAATTTTATTCAATGTAAACGCTATAGGAGAATCTGTTTCGATTGTATCCGTTCTTGCACCGGATGGAGAAACTTATATTTTTGCATCAAGTGGGAAACAACTGGATATATTTGTACGAGCCTCGAATTATTCTCCTTTGACGTCTCTAATGTTTTCACCATATCCTAATAGTACCTTTACAGCTCCCAATAGTTCTACTATTATTGGTCTGACTGCCAAGCCTCCAAAATTTTCGTATGGTCAACCGGTTCCCACTGAAGATTTGGTTGTATCAATTACGTATAGCAAAGATTCGAAAGCTGTAGTTGACTTAAGAACTCTCGTTTTTGTGAAGAAACCCAAAGGTAATAAAATGAAAAGAGGAATTTGATAGAACCAAATACAATTTCTTGAAACTATTTGAAACTATTTTTGATAGGTAAAATATAGTGCATTAAAACGATGCATTTTTTATTCTTATTAATATCAGTGGCGAATTCATACAAGCAGCCTGAAGACAAGTTGTCAAAATGTTTGGTCAAGTTGAAAACTTCATTGGACTCCAGTGAGCCTACTCTACAACAGCTGTTGAGAAGCAATGCAACAATTCTCCGGAAACAATCTAACATGGTGTATGGTGGGGTACTCAACTCTCAAACTCTTCTCACAGTAGACAGTCAAAAATCAATTGTTGAAAACTTGCGAATTCATCCTAATGTCAATCCTGAAGGTAAAAAATAAAAAAAAACTTGTATGAAAATTGTAATTACTTTAATAAATCAAGAAACGCATAGATTTGAAATATTTTATGATTTCCTCATCAATTACATGTTATTATGCATATCAAGTCCAAAATTAAACTCCATAATATTCTTTTTTGCTTGTAGAAGAACTTTCTACTCCCCCATCGAGACTTCAAGCGCAATTATTGGCAGACATTAGTGATATCCAAAATACTGTGAATGTCAAACTGCAAAATGTTTTGATTCAGGATGAAACAAATGAATTGACAGGAAAACTCAATTTCGTCAATGGAGTTCACATCAAAAACTTAATGGCCTCTCAAACGCAACTGAAACTTACTCAGCTGAATGGTGTCCCTTGGTCTCAACTTCGCCACAATACACTTCGAAATGATGATGGTCCGAAGCAGATTGTGTCTGGAGCTTGGGAAGTCAACAAGCTGAAGACTAAAGAAGTTTGGACAGGACCAGCTGACAGTATCAGTGGGATTAACTTGAACGGTAAAGCAACTTTTTTATTCTCTCAAGTATTTAAACTATGTATATTTAACATTTTCATAGAATATAGAAAAATACTGAATAGATTACTACTAATAACGAGTACTAGTAACATGTTATGCGCATTTTCCTATATTTGCAGATATACTTCTAACTGAATCAGAGGTTACACAAGTTGTGAGTGGTCCATTAGAATTCAAGAAAAATGTCATGTTCAGTCATGGGATCGGCATTCCACCAGGGGAATACATCAATGACATCTTGGTTTCGGATATTGTCAATAGAACTGGTGGTCCATTTGACGTCACTGGAATAAAGGCAGCAAGAACTGTTAACCTTGGAATCGGGACAAATGTTACCCTTGTGAATAATGTATGACTCTTCAGTGCTATTTTTAAACAAAATTATTCTTTAGGTTTTATGAATTAAACGTTTTGGAACTGGGATATAAGTACATTTAGCATAAAATCATGAATGAGCCAATATCATGCATCAGTTACTATTAGTCATTATCGTCTAAAAATTAATCATTATTTATCTTTTTTTTCCATTTCTTGGCTTATAGATGTATCTTGATAAATGGTACGATTCAGTATTAAAAACAAATGAACCAGATCAAGAAGCAAGAGGTAATTATTTTTTCCACAATGGCTTCTCAGCAGCACATTTGAAGACAAAACTAGTCAACAATTTGGATTGGGATGCCTTCATCAGTCAGGTTTTAATTGATGGGAGTGATCAGGTTATTAAAGGTAATTAAAGTACAGTAAACATCATGCAGATGAATTTTCGATTTTTCAATCGATCAACTGATTGAGCATTCATATAATAATTAATTTGTTTTATTGTTTATAGTATAATTAATTCTTATTATTAACACTTTTATTTATTCGCCTTTCTTCTACACAGGTGCTCATTTTGATCATCTTGTTGTCCAAGATCTTGAGGCAGATATGATAAATGCAGTCAACATTAGTGACTTACTTACCACAGTTAGTTCTCAAAATGTAATGACACCAATCTACTTGGACAAGCTGATCGTTCATAAAAATATTGAAAATGATTGGGTAAATGGTATCCAGCTGACTCAAAATGTTGTCTTGAAAGATACTCCCAACGTAACTATTTCCGGTCCTGTGGAATTTCATGATTTAGCTGTCGAAAAAGTGGAACTAGGGGAAGGAGTTCTTATTTCCAACATTGATGTTCCTCGAATGGCTCAAGAAGGAAAAACTGTTGTTTATAGACTCCATGAAAATGCGAGTGATTCGATTGTTTTTACTGGGAAAGTTTATGTAAGTCATTTCATAACATCTGATGAATGAGCTTCATTGAGGAAAACCCATAATTTTATTCGTTTTTACTACTATTGATATCTGAAATTTCAGAAATTTAGTACATCATATATTTACACCACGGTTGTTTTCATACTTTGTTTTATATATATTATTGTTTTTTATCTCGTTTATATATAGACTATGGATGCAGATACTCCATATGTTAATGAGATTCCCATCTCCGACTTTAACAACAATTACTGGAAAATTGAGGGTAATAATATCATATCTGCACCAGAAATCGATTTTTCAAAGTATAATGTTGAAATCTTGGAGTCCTTTTCAACAAAGTCATTAAATCAGAAACCACTGGATCAGTATGTCACAATCAATGGAGGTCCATCTACTGAAAATATTTACGCCCCAATTAACTTTACTGAGGAAGTAGTTGTTCAGGGCCATCTCGTCTTGGCAGAAACTACAACACTGAATAATATTGATATTTCTGAGTTTTCCAAAAAGATTGTAAGTGTTGATCACCAAACATTGGTAAAGGGAGTCAAAACGTTTACTCAACCGATCGCTGCTCACAAGGGAATCCATGTCTACTCCATCAATAATATTTCGATCAATGATCAAGTAGTGATGCTTCGCAATGGAAAAAGTGTCTATGATATTCCTGGGAAAACAACATTTTCTTCACCTGTCCAAACTAATGTTACTGTTGTTCATGGTCCGATTGAAAATGGTGGATTAGTCAATGGACATAATATAAAACGTGTCAATCAAACAACTGTATACTTGTATGAGCCTGCCATAATCAATAGTAATGTCGAGTTCCTATCTCCCGTCACTCACGGTAATAATAGGAACAAACTAAGTACATAAACTAACACATTGAAATAAATTATAAATCAAATATTAAACGCTTGTTTTAATTTTATACTCCTATGATAGAAAAGTTTGTGGCCTTAAAAAAATTCTATAATTTTTCATTTCATTCACAGTGAAAGATTTGTATATCCACGGGTATCTCAACAACAACATTTCAATGCTTACAACAATGGAGAGCTTAATTCCACTAAACACCGGAAATTTAACTCAGAATTTAGTTACGGATCTTGTCATTAGAGACCATTTGGAGTTCGCAGCTCCTGTTCAAATTGATTTGATCAATGGTGTTTCTCCCAACGAATATTTCTCTACTGTAAGAATACAAATTATCTTTGACTGTTTTCAATGCCATGAAAAAAAACGAACGTTATTTTTTCACTCTACATTATTACTGATCTCTTTAAAGGCTTATTATTTGCTTGTAAAATTTTTTTAGCTGGTCAGCCGTAGTGCGGACGAGTTCATTGAAAACAAGAAAATATTCGTGGCTCAAGTAATGGTCTATGACTCCTTGAACTGTGAAGCTGGAGCTATCAATAATATCCATTTAGAAAATCTGGAGAAGGAAACCTTGTTCAAATCCAAGGACCAAGTCGTACAAGGCAATGTTGTCTTCAAGCAACTTCAAGCAAATAATATTTATGCTTCAAACGTCTGTGGAATCCCCGTCAATGAATTTGTCTTTATTGATGATGACGCTCCTTCAGTTATCAGTTCACCAGTCACTTTTGTCCCAGAAGAAGGCACTACAGCTCCGACAGTAACAGTTATTGAAGGACATGTTGAACTTGAAAAGAGCTTCAACGGTCATGATATTCGCCGGGTATGTACCTATAAAGCCAAAGCCTTTCTACAAAATTATCTGAATGATTTTGTGTTTATGTATGATGTTGCTGTTTGTACAAGTTAAGTCAACAATTAGTACTGATTCTTGTCTATTTCGGGATTTTTATGAATACAGGTCGAACATCACATGACAAATATTGTAGGAGAGCACAAATTCAATAGCGTGACTTGCAAGGGAGGTTTAGAATGGAATGAATCCAGAAATGATTCTAAGCAACTATCTTACTTATTCAACCATGCCATCAAGAAAAATAAGGAAGAACAAGTTGTTACTGGTCACGTCACGTTTTCCTCTGGATTCCAAGCAAATGTTTTGAACTCCACTCCTTGGCTAAATAACATTGATTTGAAGCACATTGCGGATGATGCTGTCTATGATGTCACTGATATGAAAAATATTGTACGTTGTTTTTCTTCGTTTCTTGAATACATCTTATACTTTTTATGTACAAGTTGGTTTTTTTTATTGAAAGTAGAAGGTATAGTGTTATAATTTATTCACTTTTTTTGTATTGCCCCTCACTTAGGAATTTACTGGGAAAAATGTTATACTCGGGGTCGTAATCGGAGAACATGGATCCGTCGAAAAGTTACCATCGTTTTACACTGTATCTGTGGATGGTCTCAACTTGGAAGAATTGAATCAAAATGTTGTGAGAAAAAATAGTACTAGAGTAATTAGAGGGACCAAGACTTTGAATCAAAACACATTCACTGAGTCCTTGTTCAGCCAAACTATCAATGATTGTCCGATTGAGAACTCGGCCCGAATTCACGGTGATCAAATAATCAACTCACTGACTCTCTACTCGGTTAATGTGACGCAAAGTTTGAACTTCCATTCTCTTGAGGGATATGATTGGACTAATTTTATTCACGAACTGGTCACATTTAATTCCCCACAAACAGTAACTGGAAATATCACTATCAATGGAAACCTGATAGTCAAAGGTGAGCAAATCATAAACATATCTTGGAAGAAATATTGTAATTATATTGCCAAATTTTTAATGAATTTTTAGTATCAGTGTTTTAATGAAATGCTAAAAAAAAATACCTACTTTTATTTGATTGTAGATTGCCGTGCATCTAGAATCAATAGTTTAAATGTGAGTGATCTTGTTCTTAAGAACAAGGATGAAGTTCAATACATCACTGGCGAGAAGGTTATGGGAGGTTTGACTGTTGATGGTGAAGTTCAAGCTCGAGCCATTAACAATTACGATATTGATGACATGTACTCAAGAATGCTTCATAAGAATAAAACAACAACAATTAACCAAACAGTTTACTATGGTGGCCCCGTCTCCATCTACAACAATATTGATGTGGCCCATCATGTCAACGACGAACATAACCTTGATCACATCTCTCACTCCTTTCAAGCTCAGTTGACGGATATAGTCAGTAAAGCCAATCGAACAGAACATGTCCAAGCAAAAGTTGAAAAGCTGTTGGAGATCCTGGAAAAGGAATTGACAAAGTCTGCAACTTGGCTAGATTACTTCCGTTTTTCTGCCAATAATAATGATAATAAGTTACTATCTGAGCATGTGGGTCATAAAAATAGGGTAGAAGTAACTGTTTTTGACAACCTCTATGCTCGCCTAAGTTTCTCCAATATGGTTCGTGTCACTTCAGATCAAAGTGGAATGCCACATAACTGTTTGTGCAATAATGTGGACTTTGTTGAGCTAACTCCAGATCATTACAAACACATGGGAAGAAGCACCTGCAAGAATATTTTTGAATTGTCATCATCCAACTCGGAAGCTACTTTCACTGTTTTCAGTACTTACGTCTCATACAACGACACGTGAGTTTAAACCAGATTCCTTATTTTGCTGTTTTTTTTTCAAAAAATGTGTTTTTGTACAATCTTGAATTGAAGATTATGATAATTAATGTTTATTTTTAAGGGAATCTCATGTGTACACCGACAATCTGGATTATCCTACTAATGTCAATTGTTTTTTGTGTATGCCATGTTTAATTCTTTTAGATGTCAGAGTGCAACTCCTGGAATCACTGATGTCATTGCACTGCCAAATGGAAAGCTTCAGATTCACCAAACTCCAGAAAGTTCTAAAGACCAGAAGGAACCATCGGCTGGAGACGTTGTTGTTTCCAGAGTCGACACTGGATACATTACTGATGCCAAAATCTTTCATTTCAATGGAATCGACTACATCGCCATCGCTCAATTTTATGATCACAAAAAAGGTATAGAATTGATTTTGTACATATTCGTAAGATTATTCTGCCTATTTAGATTGAAATTGTGGGCAATCTAATTTAGTGAAAAAAAACATGCAAACAATTTATTAGTATTCAATTCATAAATGAAATTTAAAAAAAATAATGAAAGTTGATTTTCAACAATGAAAATGACTCATTTTGAACTTAATTTTTCTATAGGTGCTCACAAAGGTCAAGTTTCTATTTACGCTGTAGCAAGTGATTCCTCTCTAATCCTTGTTCAAACTATCCCCACCGTTGGAACAATCAGACTCGTCGTAGAATTAATAAATGGTGTTTGGATCATGGGAGTAGCCAACAGTAATTCGAACATCCCTGTCCCTTCAAACCATCAGAGCGAAAATGATGAAGAATTACCATATGAAACACTTTCGGAAATTTACTTCTGGTCCAACAATAACCAAAATAATAATCATTACTACGCTCAAATATCCAATAGTGACCCCTCAGCTTCCCACGGAAGTTTCAAATTACTCCGAAGTGTCTCGACAAAGAATATCGTAGACTTGGAAATGATTAGAGTTTTTGGGGAACATCGACACACCGAAATTGCTTTCATGGCTTTCCTTCACAGCGGAAATGTTATCGAACTCTATAAATTTGATTGGATGGCTCAGAATTTTTACCTGGATCAAACCATCTCCTTTGATGACCAGTTTCAACTGACTGCTTTGAACAGCTTTTCTCTTGGAGAAACCGCCTATTTAGTCGTCAGTTCTGTTCCCCAAGGGCTCATTGTTTATGAGTACCGATGTATAGAGGTAAGACAAACATTTTCAATTAGTAATTATTATACTACTGCTTATTAGTTTCGGTGATTCGGATTCAAATACAAAGTAATAAAGTTATTTTTTTATTTGTTATGTAATAAATTACTAACCACCTGTTTTTTATACGAATTTAAGGGATTCAAAAAATACCTGGAAGTCCCACTCTCTGAAGTCCAAGACATTACATCCTTTGTCATCAATGATCAACTTTTGCTACCCGTTGCATCGTCATATGAAACTTTCATCGCTGAGGCGAAAATTCAAGGAATATATCACTGATAACTGATAAATATTTTTAGTTTTATAGAGGATAAATTTCCTCCAAACTACGAAGCTTAATTGCTTATTCTACTAATGCTTCCAGCATTTAAATCTAGTCTTGTTTTAATCCAAATTAATAGAATTTATAGTTTACGTTACAAACATGTTATTAAAATCTATTTTATGTTTAGTGTTACACTTCGTTATTATTACCTATTGTATTATTTTTTTTATTACTACTTTATTGTTTTGTTAGAATAGGTATTTTATCTCGCATTTTTTCACGCATATTTTAATTGTTTGGAATTAGATGCAGTTATTTTTGAAATCTTTGATCTTATGTATGTTTATTTATTTTAATATTATGTGTTTACTTCAATTCAAGGCCTACCAGTTTAAACTAATAACTATTTAAGTTTTATTGAAACCTTTACTAATAACGTTTAAAAATATTTGATTCTAAAATACTTGTAACTTACAATTATTTTAACAGTACAAATCTTTCCCCTTTAATCATGAAAATGTGAGTACCATGTATTAGTCTAAAGTAAATGGCTACATGATGTATTATGATAAACTTCATTCATCGCTAAATTAATAAATTTGGGGAAAGAAAGAAACCAAAGAAAGGTATTATTTGTACTTTTCCAGCTAAATATATTTCTTGTTTATGTAGCACGCGTTTCACAATCAGTGCATGTTAAAATTACATAAAATCATGTTACTGCACGTAGAACATTAAGTCGTGATAGAATTCTTTTTATCCAGTTCCAGTCGAAAATGAAACTGACTACTCTAAACATTTTGGCAAGTTAATAATTTAAGAATAGGAGTAGAAATATGATGCAAACTGCATGCTGCACATCATATTCATACATTTTTCGACAGTTTGTTATTCTAAAAAACGTGTGTGTACAACATATGGATTGTATGTATGTGTGATAATTCATCAGGAAATTTTTTCTTTACATGTAAACTGTTTAGATTCTCACTTTCATCTTTGAACTGACTCTTCCTTTCTCACTCTTCTCTTTTTGTCGCAGAGTCAGTCAATTTAACACCAATTAGTTTTTTTGCTGGGTTTGTTTGAAGTCAATGTGTGGACAGATGAATCGCATGTATGGGCATTGAGCATCGTCGAACGTGCAACCCTTTCAATGAACTGCCAAGCTCAAAATGTAAACATGGAAGGGTTCACTTCATCTTCATCATCCGAATCCAAACTGGAATATATTTATGCATGCATAGTTATACTTATACTTTGTATTCATGCCTATTTACTGTATGCATGTGTGCATAAAAACGAATGCATTCACAACACTTTTCTCCCCATCGTTCTTTATTGCATATTTAAGCTTAAAGCTCATTTCCAGAAGTATTTAACTAATCTATATTATAGTTTCGTGGTTTTACATTATTTCTAACGCCCGACACATTATATTATACATGCATATAGTATGCCTTCTAATATACAAAGGTTTAAGCCAAAAAACACATCCATAACGTAATAAAGCCATCATAAAAATTCACTCACTATATAAGACGAAGCTCGATGCGTACGATGAAGAAATTTACAGGGCTTTTAGTTAAGATTCAAATACACTTCACTCACTGTTTGGGACTATTGACGAGGAAGCTTGTTTGAGTTAGGATGTATATATGTATACACGGGTACAAAAGTCAAGTGTACAAAGTACAGAACTCTATATATTGTATATATGTGTGAACTTTTGCTTATTCAACAAACGCTAGGGACAAAAAATGTCTTAAAAACCAAGAACAAATCCGTTTACAGATACTGACATGGATGCACGAGTTTTACACAGATTTTTGGTGTACACTCTTATGCATAAGTCTTATGCTGTGTGTAAAACTTCTCTGGCGTGTAAAACTAAAGTGTAAGGCCTTATCCGATGATACTGGAAAATGGCTCGTGCATGTTCCGATGTAAAACTGCATGGTTTGTGCCCTGTACATCATTGTACATGATGTGGAGCATTTTCGGATCTGGCTTGAGGACTGAGGATTTCTAACCTTTTCCTCTTACTTACGTCTAGTGCTAATACCTGACAGATGAATAGTTTAGCTAGTTCCTTGTCAGTCTCACAACTCTACTGTAGGTTTGTCTCCCCTACTTTGTTACTAATAGTTGAGCTCCGGATAATTTCTCTTTCGCCTGCTTCCTTCCCGGTTTTCCAAGTGATTGTGTATACACATACAATGATCTGTAAGAACCGTTTATATTACAATTTGTAAGTTGTGATTTTCGTAAAAAAATTTTCCCCTTGAAAACCGGACATTGCGTGTGTGCAAAATGTAGCATTGATTAACAACGGCGTATTGTGCGATTGTTTGCTCTGTTCGTTTATAATTGAAAAATTTTACAAGCACAAGGACTCAACCTAGACCTGCAAATAGACTAGAGTTGCAAAGTTCGGAAGTTATGCTGTGCGTCTTTGAGACTTGTCACCTGAAAATTGACTACAGGGGAAGTAAATAAAAAGGAATAAAATAAAAAGTGACGAGATATTTGTATCATCCTGGTATACGTACATGCACACACGAAGCTTGGATTCCGGCTCTGGCTTGTGTCATCGTCTTGAATCTTGAACAGATTTTTCCTCACTCAGTCTCTTAAAAAATGTCTCCACTTTTTCTTATCGCCCACGAGCGGGTGAGGTTTTGCTAGTTACAATACATATGCTGTAGTTACAGTGGGAGATCTAGACATGATATCGTGTCATATTTTTAGTGAAAATCCAGTCAACAAATGCGTGCAGTGAAATCGTAAGCGTAAAATGACATTGCAAAATAACTAGTTATGTAATAAATAAATAGTTATGTAAGAATATGCAATAAGTATGTGTATGTGTATGTGTATGTACTTATAAGTATGTCTATATAATTGTGAACAGGGAGAATCTGAACCTGTAAATTTTCAGAAGCCAGAAACTGGAAAAGAAAAACCAGATTTTCTGGGCTGTAGTTTGTAACATTCTGAAGTCAAAGTTTTCATACTTTTTTCTCATGGAAAGTTGTGTGTGGAATTAAGGTGAGTTGAGTTTTTTTAATTTTACAATACACATGCCTAAAAAGATGAATAATAATTATTCATCTTATTGTTATTCTTGTTTGTATGAAAAATGAAAAAGTGTATGGTGTCACAAATACACAGTTAATTAAATCACTTAAAAATTCATTTCAATTCATAAATTCCACAAAGGGAAAGAAATATGAGTTATCTCTATTAAAGTATTGTTACACCTCAAATTTACATACTCAGGAGGAGCAGGGCAATACATACATACATAGTTGAATGAAGTAGAAGGAGCAGTCTGTTTCATTTCAATTTCCTGTGTCATAATTGAATGTGACAGGGAGTGAAAAGAGGCGTGAAAATTGAATCGGATTTGTTTATAGACATATCCTCTGGCGTGTTCAACATTAGCATTTTAAACAAATACATTGCTGCCAATACGAAGTTCAGTCACATGAGGAAGCGTATGAATATGCATACATATATTTATGTACATATATATTCAGACTCACGCTGAAAACTAGTACCCAGAAAGGAAAAGGGAATCTTTGAATACATCTTGGAGAATAAGTTCCATAAGCAAAAAGCTGTGTTAGCTAGATGAATTAGCAACATTATATGGTTTTCATAAAAAATGCTGTATACACGGATGGTAATCTTAGTAATTGAACATGATTGTTTGTTTTCATACAAATACATAAACATTTTCACACAGTTTTACGCTAAAAATGGATTAGTTTTCAAACACACGACATGGTTATTTTTTTATTTGCATGGATTTATATGTGCATAGATATACTCCTTGTTTACCCTATATTTTTTCCTAATACATATACTTACTTTATTGCATTATCCTTTTTCAGTTCATTTCCAAGAAATCGGGGCTTTTAAACTCCTGCAAGTTTCGAGAGAGGAGGCTCTTAACTACTCTTTGAAGCCCCACAGTAAAAAATCGAGTAAAAAGGAGCAAAGAACAGAGTCAACTTGAGTTTTATTAAGAGCACATGAGAGTCGTGAAAAAACCCGTGCTTTTTCCAAAGAAAAAAAGATGCTGTCAACTTCGAAAATAGCCTTGTGAAAAATAATGAGGGAGACACGGCCAAAGTGACAGAATACAAATGATGGAGAGAGTATGACAACAACGGGTCACAATTAAGATTATACAAGCTTTTTCTACATAGGTAGCCTGCAACATCAGCCTTTTGCCTGCATACGTAATACGTACATATACACATTGTAAAACATTTCAGCCTAGTAGAAAAGCCATACCTTGCCCTTCAGTAAAGTCTTCCTCATCCCCATCTTTTTCCTCTGTTTGACAATTAGCATTCAGTCACTTCAAGTCTCAGTGTGCATTTATGTGCCTGTATATGCACAATGCACAATCTACAGCAAAAATACGCACAATGCTTTGCTCCCTACACAAGGTACATGCATTTAAGAGTATGCATAAAAAAGTTGTACTAGTTACTATTGGTGCATAAAGCAGTTTGGCGGAGGTCTGTGAGACATGCAAAGTCATGGTACTGTGACTGTGGAAATTAACGAGAAAAGAGGCAGAAACGACCTTTTAAATTTCCAAACCGAAAGGGTTTCTTTCTCCCTCTTTTTTGTCTCTTATTCTCTTTCCAAATGGGAAATGGAACTGGAGCCTGAAGTGCAAGTCAAAGTCGAAGTGGAAGAGTGCATGGAAGACAAATTTCCTTTTTCTATTCCTTGAAAAATATCGTTAGTAGTATTTCTTCTTTTCACCTTTTTTCATGTATAATATATACTACACGTGTACATACAGAAAAAATAAAGTCGTCTGTCTAGTTCAATGAATGTCGTATGCATGCAAATCATTGATTTTTAGTATTATTTGTTAGTACTGCAAGTTGCAATTAATGTTGATCTTGAACTTGAAAAAAGTAACCGTAAATGAAAACATGGGAGTAGCGAGAAGGAAAAGCAGTAGTTATGATTTATTAGCATAACAATAAGGAAAATACAATTAAGGTCCCAGTCTCACAGACCAGTGCAATTCTTTGTGCAATTCGACTTATCGTATATGTATGTAACCATGTGTATGCATATACACATGCAGACTGATTAAAATACACACCGAGTTTTCTCCACGGTTCATTTTACTCCGTTGACTCGGATCATCAGAGGGGACGTTGACGACAGTTGGCTCTGGTTTTGACTTGCCTTCTTTTCGCCGCTGTGTCTATGTAGCTATACGGCCCAAACTTTGACTGGCTATTTATCATCTAACTTTTAATGCAATAGAGCGTCGACCTGCCCTCCGGCCAATTTATTATTAAGTTTTCCACCATTTATTTTCACTTGTGATTAGATTGATGCACACATAAATAACATACACAAACTGTAATATCAAAATTATAAAACGCAAAATTATATTTCTGCCGTACAATACTGTATGCATGAGATACAATAATACACTAAAATGAATACAGATTAGCCTTCTCTATCCATCTGCACATATTATTGTGTCATTCTCTCTTCATTAATTTAGAAAGTCGAAATCCTGTCGAATGTAAAGTGTAACTCCGTTTTAAAATTGACTTTTATATATAAGAATGAAATATGTACATTTTACATGTTGTATGCATAAATAATTTTATCCCGACTGTGCACAGTATTTTCATTTTTCACCCATATCCTTTCCCCTACTGTAATTTACGTTATAAGATAGAAATACATATGTACATGTAGAAAGATATGTTGAAAAGCTGACATCAAATCCTCATCTAAATCCACAAGATACATAACACACACACACACACACATGCATTTAAAAATTCCAAATCCCAAGGCAAACGGAAGAAAAAGCTATAAAAAGCAGGGAGAGCCCTTGAACACAAAGACGATTCCGACATATTATCATGCACGCGTACCCATTTTGTGCGTAAACCATATTATGGACCATGTTGCACACTGCCAGCATCATCAGGGATAAACTCTCAATTTCGAGGGAGATAACTTGTTCGTATCAATAATCATCATAAAATTGAGATAGCTACATACTCATCATATACATACATACATATATCTCATACCCATTAGGTTTCTATACAGGGTGTCAAGAAATAGTAGCATTAAGCATTATGCTCACATAGTACGATTTTGTCTTTTTTCGGAGCTTTTTTTGCGATAAATGAATATTATTGTACCTATGATCATACGGGTAAATGACGAATTAAAAAACCGGAAGTTTGATGCTTGAGATTTCTATTGCATTATAAAGTTTTCTCGGAATTTTCGACAAATAATTCACGGATTTTGATACTTGCAGTTAAAAGTTTTGAAATTTTTTTTTTGGGCACCCTGCAGTTATAAACGTGGTAAAAGTCAAAGTCAAGCCTCGGCATAGCATATACCTAGTTTTATATGTTTGTGTTTTTCTTTTTATGCCCTGCGAAGGGCTCTGGAGCATTCAAATCTAATAACAGTAATAAGTCGTATAATTTCGATGACAGTGAGCAACACACACACACACATGATACACGCAGTGACCCTTTGGATTTAGATTTAGATTCGGGATATCTTGCCTTATGTACGTATACATTATACCTACATGTACATATAAGGTTTGGATAACGACAGTTTTGTTTTATGATGTCCCACAGCCCGAAAGTCCCTGGCTCAGCGTCCCTTGTGAAAGCCGATTCATTCATATATAATATGCATTATGCGTATACATTATACATACATACATAAATTCATGATGATGTATTCCTCTCCTCTCGTCCCTATCTTTATTATGCATGATCCAGGAGTCATTTAAATTATCAGGCCTATCGTGTGCATGTAACTATCTTATGTACTTGTGTACATGCATACATGGTTTTGTGCATGAGGTTGTATGCTCATTTTTACAAATCTTTCAACGAGCGATGAGAGACCTCCTTCTCCTGCTTCTACATACTACATACACTAACAATAAAATATGCATGCATGATCCAGAAACTCGGTTCATTATACGGCTCAGCGCTCTGCATATGTGTGCGGATTGTCAACTGGGGGTGCTAGAACGTATCTTACATACACACTACATACATAATACATATGTATGCATCTAAATAGTTGAGATCAACCTTCTTTATCCCAACTCAATTCAGTGCATGTATTGTTGTATAATGTATAATACATATTACATTTTGATCTCAGTATCTATCCTTGACATAAATGAATGTAAATATGTATCTTCGTGCATTTGTACCAAAGACGGGAAGATTGAGATTGAGAGCTGACTGTGAGATGAGGGGTGCTCACATTTTGTGCCATTTGAGTTTGACTTCCGAATATCGGTATGATGTAAATAATGCAAAGCCTTGTGAAAAAGGGAGCGAGAGGAGATGTATGCATACTGCATACTCTGTATAATGTATGGTATACCTAATGCGTAATGTTATAAATGAGTTTATATTGTGTGTAGAGACAGATCACACAGGGAGATTTGAAACAAACCCTTATTCTTTCCCTGTATTTTATGCGTGTAGGGTGGACTGGAACAACATGATAGGGAAGGGACTCGGTGCATTCTTTAGATCGGCATGAGTGTATTTTACGATGGATGAATGAATGTATGTACATATTTGGGACTTGTACATGGTACACATTTTAGAATAGACGATCAGATGATTTCATTCCTCATCTTATTTTCTAGTGGGTAACACATTGCAAAAGTAACTTCCCTGTTATTGACACAAGCAAAAAGCGTTTTGGCTATTGATAATCACGATCTTGCAATCACACGTTTGTTGTGAAAATAGTTATTCTAACAAAAATTATCATATATTTTTCAACTTTCAGATTGAATACCACAACATTAATAGAAGTGAAAGAATTAAAAGGATACATACAAAAAGGATACTGTACATAGTGTAAAAACCGGCTGCAGAAAGACTCATTTTGCAGTTTCTTTAAGTTCTGTGACAAGCGTCGTGTGCAAAATTGAAGGAACAACTAGTTGTGTGGAACAAGGATACGAGTTGAAAGTTCGGAATTTAAATGGAAACACGTCCGGATTTACAGTAGACCTAAACTAAACTGGAAATTTAAGTGAAAGAAGGGTTCAAAATTTAAAGACACCTTTAACAGTTTGTACATACATGATGATTAAGGCAAGGAAACGAAGGAAAAATGCTGGGAACCAATAACTTTCCTAAATTGATGGAGTAGTTTGGCGTGACTCTCGTAAACTCTAAAAATGTTAAATGTCGTGTTGACTTTGTGTTCCTACTATCGCCGATGACTTGTTCCCTGTCTGTATAGGTACATACATGTATGTTTGTCACCCTTGTTCTCGTCCTCGTCCACGTCCACGTCTTCCTCTCCTTCTTTGTGTTTTCTGGTGATGGTCGGTCATGTTGTCCGCGTCAGGTGTGACTCTTGACGACTCTTACTCGCTTCCTGTACTAACTATCATCTCTCTTTTCTTCGTCCTTCCATGAACAATGTTCATGTACATACAAAGTAAGCACAAGTGAAGTGAACATAACTTATCCCCCATATATTGTGTATACACGCATTCACGGATCCACACGCACGCTTCGCTGTAAAATTGAGCAAAAGTTTTGACGTTCAACACTCTCCAAGCTCCAAATTGTTGACTCAACTATCCACTCTCCGTTTGCAATGAACTGAGCTGAGCAGAAGAGACCTGAACTTGACTCAACTTAACTGGAGGTCTATTGATGTGGAATGGAATTCCTTCACATTTTGTCCTGTCACTACACATAGTTTCTATTTCTATACAATACATAAGCGGATGCGAAGAACACGAAAAAGGGAAGTTGCCAAAATTACCCAAATTTAATACACTGTTTAAATACAGACCAACAGAAGTATTTAGTACGTATAGAGATGACATGTTATGTATAATGCATACAGTATACACACAGACATAAAACTTGTGGGTACTCCTACCTTTAACCAATTTGGACTTAACTACCAATTTCATACACATTTTACATTTTACGACTCCCGATGCCTCCCAAATTAATTTAAATTACCATCCATGATTTTAAAATGCAGAAAATATGTATGTGTACAGAAACCCTTGAAGTAAGTACATAAGTGTACATGCACAAATTTTATGCCTCCTTCAAAAAACATGTTATGGAAAAAACATGAACTGCTTAAAAACTTGGTAATAAAAAGAATTCAGTTACTTCTACAGAGGAGTAAACACCCGATCATACTCCTAATTACCCCTGCCAATAGAGTTAAGAAAGTACAGTAAAAATGCATATTTTATTGCCAAAACCAAAATCCCAACTCAAGCCAAGCTTCGCATCGAGGATTGAGACAAGGAGCAGCAGTGATAAGGAAAGGAGGAGTCTTTTTGAGTGCAGTGTGCAGTGTCATGCATGCGTTTTGTGGCTCTTTTGCTCTCTCTGCTGAAAAGAAGTCAAGAAAAGTTGAAAGTCAAGAGTCAAACTGGGGAGTTTAAAAAAGGAAACAGATCATAAAATATTTATGATGGAAACAGTCAGAGAATGAATTATTTCCTCCAGCCCAATGCTCACCTGCTTCATTCCACTATGTACACTTCAATACACCCAATTCAAACTATTTATGCCTTGTTCAATAAAAACCAACTCAAGTTCAAGATTACATGCAAAATGTACATAGACATTGTACAAATAATTGAAAAGTACACACGTCATACCTACAAAGTACATATGTCTACAATCATACAATATTAGTTCAGGGCGAAGAATAAAGGAATGAGAGAAAAGGAGTCATTTTTTGCTGCATAGTGCGAAACACGGTGTTGGTCTTATGAATTTGAATCCGTGCATACAGTGTGTGTATGTGTGTGTGTGTATATTTTAATAAGTAATTTGAATGGAAACAGTTTTCAGCTACACTATCCTTTGAAACCTGGAGGTGCATAAATCTTGTGCGAGTCCCGAAAAAATGGCAAGATAAGTTAAAGTCGCAGCAGTCAGAAGCCAGAGTCAGCAGCCCGCTCGTTATTCGCTACTCCTTGTTCTTGTTCCCTATTTAGTGTTCATGCATCGCACATCTACAACCTACGTTTATATGTACAGTATACAGTATTTATACATTGTACATCTTAGCCCAATGTATTCAAAGTTCTTTGTGTTTTTGTGAGAAAAAATTGTACGCCAGTGTCAAAACTCGAGGCTCTTGCTGTGCTGACAAATTGTTGTTCACAATGCAAAAAGATGGAATCAAAATACATACTTACAAGTATGTCGGGTGAAAAATAGTTAACAGTGTGTCGTGTGTGTAATCTAATCATATAAGTGTGTATGTATTTACTCGTGTGTATGGGGTAGCTGAGAGCTTATCGCCGCATAAAAGTTTTTGCCGATACAATTTTACTTGAAAGACGGTTAACTCTCTCGTTGAGCAAGAACGTATATGAAGTGCGAAATCAAGTTGTGAATTTTCTCGGCGCTCTGAAAAAAAAGTAAAAACTTGGAAGAGAAATCTTTTATACTTCACCCAACGAATATTGAAGCTATAGCCCCAACCAACAGAATTAAGCGGAGAGAAACACCACCATTTATTCTGCACTCTCTCTCTCTCTCTATTCAGAATTCAGATATAGTTGCAAACACAAAGTCTAGGGACTCATGAATCATTCGGTGGTGAAGGCAAAGGCAGAAAAAATGAATATCTCCCGTGTGATTTGCCAGCCAAAATATATTTCCAACAGGGAAGAAAGAAGAAAACAAGTGTGTGTATAAATAAATGAATAAATATATCAATATGAAAAAATCTTCATGTTTCATGTTTTATCCACGATCAAAAAATCTAGAAAAGCCATGTGAAATATTATTTCGATTAAAAACCGCTTGAAGGAATTTCAATACAAAGAATGAATTTCATGCTGAAGCATCTTTTAAAAATAACGTACATTGGAATACATTGGAAACAAATTTTCATCATTAAAATTTAGCAATAAAATCGTCTCATTTTAGTGTGAAAATTCAAGATTTTACTTTATATAGAAAAACAGGAACTCAGAAATCTTCAAGAGACAAACAAGAAAGTTTATGGGAAAAACAAGGGAAAGGAAGCTGCAATGTTATTAAATTCAGGCATGTTTCGAGGGTGGCGAGCACCCTATGAGTTTAGCCTGGCTCATCTTGGCTTGCTTAGTGTGTAGAGTGTAGACAGACAGCTAGATTTGAGAGAGAGGAAGAAAGTGACCATAAATTCTAACCTCAATCATTTATTTCACATTCACTTTGATTTCGATTTAATTCAATTCGAAACAAGGGCTTCCAAGTGTTCCCTCGTAAAAAGAACGAGTCCCAAATGGAAAATTTCCTCAATGGACGTTCGTGGACGTGGTTGTAAAGTTTAAGTGAACTGCCCATCTGCCCGCTCCTCAAGAAGACAAGGAAGAGCAAAAGGACGAGCAAGGAGAAGAAAACTACAAGTTTACGTCTACTACTACCTCTTGGTCACTGCCTAAGCTAACCAGAACCAGCCCACATCTTGTTATATTGTAGGATATTATATGACTACTTTCTGCCTCCATCCATGCCCATGTCCATATCCATATCCATACACATCACATGCAATTTCTTCGCCTTCATCGCCATAATATAATTTAATACTGACTCCAACTTGTTCTATGTTCTAGTTGAATTTAATCAATGCAATTCAGTTGAGTCCTACGCAAAGCTGTCTATTGAATTCAACCTCGATGAAGATGGAGACATTTCAATGAATCCTTAATTTCATTTTTTTATGACACTCGCAGTTACCAACTGACTTCATCGTCAAACCCATCCCGTCTCAAAGAGTGACTTACATACATGGAAAGTATAAAAATGAAGTTCAAGAATCAATTTGAATAAAATAAAAGAATATGCCGTGAAATAGTATCGTAACCATTATTTTTTCCCTTGAAAAATGAAGTTTGGGGAAAACATTTAAACAATATTTTTAAAAATGAAAATTTTACGAGTTATTATAAAATACATATTTTGACCTAACTATCGTCTTCGTTTAGCCCAAGTTAACTCCAAACATATACCTAGAAATAAAATGGAGAGCTTTCTGGGCGAAAGTGATATTTCTTCTGGCGAAGTGAATGGAATGAATACAAGTAGTAGTAAAAGAAAGCAGACTTGCTCCCTATCGATGATCGTGGGGTCGTCCTTGTCTTCGTCTTCGCCGTCATCTTCTCCTTCCTCAAAACTGCCGTTGCTCTTCCCAGCTGATGCCGTTCAAGTTGAACTCCACCGGAGAAATATAACGGCCCTGGCCCAACAATTCCTACAGGCCAATGTCTGCAAGGAGAAACTCCGACCTCGAATATTTCCGGTGAGTAAAGCAACACAAGGGGAAAGAAATGCATGTTTATTATGTATTTTGTTGCTTATAGAAAATTATTACGGGACATGTATATATACGAATAGTGTGAACGCAGTTTGCCATAGGCTTCCATATACATACAACTATGCCATATGCACACAAACCTCTGTCATGATGTATGTATGTATATTGTATATGTGACCATGTACGTCTATGCATGCTTCTACTTTTATGTACATCTGGCTGCGTATGTATATATTTTCGTCTATGACTGCGTACCCTTCTGTTCTGTCATTTTATTAGGCTTTCATGCAATATAATTTTTCATGACATTTCATCAATTTCCTGAGGGAGCAGACTTCCATCCTCCTCTCATACTTTCTCCCATCTATTGCTTACATATATAACTGGAAGAAAAATATATTGTGCAGCATAGAATACAACACTACTGCGTAGTCCTTGTGTTTTTTGTCCTTTTTGCATCCCTCGGTTTTTTTTTCGTCTTATTCTTTGCTTTTCGCCATTTCCTGCCTTCTTTTACTTGGTGTTTTCATAAAATCTTTAGAAATGTATGTAGTTACGCACAAAGAACAAGTAAAACAACAAGAGTTCAGCTAATGCCTCATTAATTCAAATGCTTAGTTTATTGTTAATTTCCCGAACAAAAAAATTTAAACAAAATCGCAGATTTTACGAAAAGCTAGTAGCAGCAAAATACCCGAAATAATTTTTTCATTGATCGGATGAAACTTTAGATACTTCAACATGGTCAATATCTGCTTAAAAAATTAAATTTTTGGAGGACGCATGTAAATGTTCAAAAAATATTGCTATCATACAATTTTCAAAAACTGCAATATTCTGAAAAAACGAGTTCTCAAAACTCGTTTCTATTCCCCTTTGAATTTCCATCATATTTCTCCAGTCTTGTCTCAACGACGACCACAAGACGCTGCATGGTGCCGGTTATAAAACGGTCAAAAAATGGGGAATCAAAGACAAAACAAATGCAGCGAATCTCCCCAAACACAAAGACAATAATACATCAAACCAATATCAGCAATGTATGCACCCTTATCTTTGCAAGTTATTTGTAATGCTATCTGTAAAACATACATACGTGGTACATCCTTGTTCCGGGTAACGGATAGCTCATGGTCATTTTGTGGAACTTTTGTCTGGATGCGTCTGGATTCCTCTTGTTTTTGTAGGAACCATGGACCACTTGCATACTTCCGCTTTCACTGCATGTTTCACCTCCACAGTGTACCATAGAATGTATTCCAGGCTGCAGTGTAATAATATCGACTTGGCTTGGTTGTTTCTCCGATCGCTATCTTTATAATAATATCTATACACATTACACATGTATGGGCAGGCCCTGGTCATGTCCAAAACTGCTGGATAAAAGTTAGAATTCTGTTCCAGTAGTAGCAGCTAGCCATTTATATAAAGATACGATGCGATGTTTTGTATTGATAGAACATTGTAAGTATTGTTGTATTGTATAATATACAATATATTTAGTTGGGAGGCGAAGCAGTTTCGTTCTCTGACGTTATGCATATACATCGAGATACAGATATTTGCGAGTTTTTGTAATGCACCGTGTTTTATGTATCTAGCATCAGGTTGAACTGCAGTGTCATGTATTACACTGTATGGGACGGACTTTCCTCTTGAACTCGTCTTGACTGGACTGCTATTGCATTTCCACTGCATTGTACTCGAAAAGCTTTGTATTCTCCATTCGTCCATCTTTCTTTCTCTCGCTTACACATACATACACACTACACACGCACACACACGCAAACAAACTACAACAGACGCACATTTGGAGCTTTGAAGTGCGGAGAAAACTTTTCACCAGAGAGAAAGGCCAACTGAGATATATTGTATGCAACTTTTGTGTATGTTTGTATTGCAACGTATTGTATTGTATTGTATAATATTGTGCAGTGCAACAGTGTACATATTTATTATGTGTGTTGGATTTGACTTTCGGAAACGAGGAAATGCAATGCAGCCCACATAACCGTAAAGAATGAGGGTAAATAGCCAATCGGGGTACAAAAGAAGAAAAAAGGTCGTGTTGGATTTTATGCCTTGGGAGAAAATACGAGGAAGAAAAAAATAAATGTGAGTTCAATATACTCCTTTTTTAATACAATGGAATGGGAATAAAGAGGAAGCTCAACTGTGTAAATTCACCCAGTTCATTTTCATTTCTCTCCTTTCATTTCAAATAATAGAATTCAATTTCGTTTCGATTTAAAAATACTCATTAGGGACCCATCAGCTATGTAAATGCAGGATCCGAGAGCCAAAACGGAGACTCTCGTGTGTGCCCCCCACACACATTTTATCAAGAGATTCATACAGAAAAGAACATTCAACAAAAAGTACAGTACATGGAAACTGTATGATGTACATACAAAAGCATAATGCCCTTCGTCTTTTATTCTTGCAAGGATAAACATCTCAATCTGACTGGGAGTCCAAATAATAATAATAATAATAGTAGTAAAATGGTAAAATGTTTATTTAAACGGGCAGTTGCATCCGTGGGGACCCCACTCTCAACTTTTTTATGAGTGGAAGGGAAATTCATTTTTAATTAAGTTTTATTTTATTGCTTGCTGTCACTGTTGTTTTTCAATTCAAATTTCAAATTAAAATTAAATGTGCTTTGCAATAAAAATATTCAGGTATTATATACACGATCAAAAATATGAAACGAAGTTAAAAAAGATGAGGAAACCGCAAGAATTTTCAAAAATATTCCTCATTTCCCATTATCTTTTTCAAAGTTATTGTACTTTCTATGTACATAATATGTTAACCTTCCAAGAAGCCGGCTTGAATAAGCTTTAGATCTTTTGAGCTATTAATAAAAGAATGATTTTTCTTTGTGGTTTGTTTGATAATTACACAACTTTAATATTTAAAGCTTAAACGGGATTTGAAACTAACTATGCATTGCTTATATGTAACATGTTCAGTGCAAGTTGCAGCTTCTGTTTGATCTGTCGGACCTTTGTGAGCGGCAGAAAAATCGTTGGTGTTGGAAGAAAATGAAAATCACTAACAACAAGATGGAGAAACTTGCTGTAAAATTGGGGATTCAAAACTGTAAGGCAGCTACAGTTAGGCAGCGGCGTGACTCTTCGGGCTTTTAATTAGTTACTGCCGCCTTTTCTCTCTCCCTCTTTTCTTTTGCCTTTGCTCATTGTGGGTTCTTTCTCTATGCTAGCAAGTGTTTTGTGCTATAATATAATAATATGCATAGAGGTATATGTATAACACATGCCGTAGATATTAGAGGACAGATATGTTCACCTATTTGAGGGTGGATTTTAAAATGTTGAAATAATTTAGATGGAGAGCACGTATGGAGCTGTCGACAGAGTACCGACGCCTTTCGTCTTTGCCTCGGATATTTGTGTCCGACGACAACGGGAACGAGATCGAGAACGAGAACAGCGTCAACTACTCCAACTGAGACGACCAACTATTCCCAAAATTCCTCCAGCTCTGGTCCCCACCATCAAAAAAACTGAAAATGACAATGAATCCATCTATCCGTCCTACACCTTGAAGCCCCGTCACAACTACGATCACAATTGCAATGGCAACGAAGATGATGGCGAAGATAGCGATGTCCGAAAATTCCTCGAACGAACGGCAGCAGCAACAGCCTTCTACACCAAATACAGGTTTGTAAACTTTGAATACCTCATTTTTCCAGTTCTTTCCGATCTTTTTGCATACTTACACTGTTCGCCTCACAAAATAGTTCGCTCTGCAAGGGCCAGCTAGTTTTGAGTTTTGAGGTTCGCGTAGGAAACCTAAGCACACGCAAATTTACGCAAATTTTAGGTCTGGCTGGAAAAATCCATGATCTACGATCTACATAATATTACATATACATAGGAGTTGCTTGACACAAGCTACGAGAATTGCTACTGATTTAGCTATTCCGGCTGTAAATTAAAGTAAACCACTTCAACATTATGGCAGTACAGTCAATTCCAACTTCCGACATTTTGCAACATTGGGGAATAAACGTTTTTTTGCCATAGTGCTTATATAAGCAGGTTCTGTGTACATTGTACACACATGGTCCAAAAGTTAAAAGCAATGTGCACATTTAATTCAATGAAAATCATTTTTGAAAAGCCTTCAGCGTGCTTTTGGGTAATTTTTCAGCACTTATCTCGTCTAAAGACTTTAGAGTTGGACGGAACTCGAAAAGTCTCTTTACCTTTCCTTCTGTTCTTTCCAGAGCTTGCTTTTAACGTGGGCGGCTCGACTTTAAAAACTTGACATTCCCTCCTTTACCACCTATTTTGCAATACATAAATTTTTCTTTTTATTATTACTGCTTACTCAAAAATATAAGGTGTACGGAAAGTTTTTTTGTAAGTACGATTTACATAAACAAGAGCTAAACACACAAACACAGTGGTAGACTTTTATCATTATTAGTTTGGTCATAATAATTATGTCAAACTCCAAACAAGAAACTGCGTGGAACTCCTGTATAGTGCATACATTTGTACGTACTATACAGGAGTTAAGTGGGTAAATGAGTAAATGCAAAGAATTGACATGGGAATGCTGCCGGAGCTCTCAGCGGCAGTCGTGTTTCATATGTTCTCCTTCCACTTCTAAATACAAGGGAAAAGTTGAGCATGCACAATGAGCAGTGAACCTTGTTCATTGTACATGGACATATCTTGATAATAACCAAAGGTTCGAGAATTTCGGACAAAGGAGAAAATGGAGAAAGAGTTGTGCTGTGCACGGAAGTGAACGTCTTAATGAGAAGCGTCATGCAAGAAACAACAACTGAATCTGACCACATGTCAGAGTCTCAAGAAATATGACTATGCATGCTCTACAGATAGATGAATGGATGGATTCAAATGCAAATGGTGAAATACTTTATGTATTACTTTATACAATACGCTGATAACATTAGCAAACGTGGAAACTCAATTTACTCACATTTTTTCTGTGTAGAGACAAACAAGCTCAATATACATACATCAGAATATGGACGAATATAAATATGTACGTTTTATCGTGTGAAACAATAATAAACAGTTGTCATAATCATATTGTAATTCAGAAATATAAGAAAGAACTCTTTGCTCAAAAAATGAGCACCGGAACACTTCCTATTTAGTTATTGTTCTAATGTCTGTATACACAAGGCATAAATAATCCATCGGTCCACCAAAATACAACATTGAATCAAACTTGGTGATGGATAGAAAAATGACCAAAAATTAGAGATCGGAAGTCATATAACTACATAAAGCCTACAGGATAGCAATTCTTTTCTATGGGTATAAATGCATATGTACTTTTATACATACCAAAATATGCACATACAGCGTAGGTTTATATGCTTGTGTGTAAGTGCTGCGGTTATTTCGGTGTTTATGGAGAAAAAATTGATTGGCTCAATGTCCAGTGTACACAAAAACCGGGAAAAGGCGGTCGACCATTAATGTTCTCTGGCCGTGCCGCTCTGTCATCAGACCATTCATTTCATAACTGTGTAATAATAGAGTCATTCTAGGAAAACGAGAGGCTCTTTCTGTGTATGAGAGAAAAATAGAGGTTGGGAGCGAAGGCGAATTTATTCCCTCGCTTTATCCAGCTCGATTAGAAGTGAAAAGATTACGTGTAATAATTTTACAATCTTGCCTCACAAGTTGATACTTTTTTTTCTACACTCTATTTTAAATGTGGATTATATGCATTATGCATACGTAGAAAATGTCTTACAATGATAGTATCCTCTCAGTTGATTGTCCGTGTTTACACGCAGAAAATAAAAAAGTGTCATGTAGAAAACTATGTATATCACTCCATAAAATTGGACGATGATTAAGTGATAATCCATAATGGAATAAAAGGCATCAGCCGGCTTTGGTTATCCATTGGTAGCTTTATTTGTAATCTAATATGAACAAAAGATGGGCGACATGAAGAGTTTAATCAAAAAAGAAGGACATTAGAGAAAATATGTAAAAAAAACTTTAGAACAAACTTTTTTCATCATTGTGGTTCTAATTGACTTATGTACACAAATATCACAATCTCATATGGGTATGAAACGTTCTCCAGAGCCGGAACTATATTTCTAAAGCCAAACGACACGAGTCGTGAGTCGTGGGTGACATTGATCTCACGCATAAATTTCCAGTGGATTTATTCCGTTTTATAAAAAAACTAATGAGAAAATGAGCTCTAAATTATTAGTTTGGAATGGGAAAGACTACTGAACATTTGACATGTTACAAGCTAAATGATTCCGACCATCAATGAATTTTTACGAACAACTTTTTAAGGTTGTTCGTGATTTGTTTGACTAAAAAGAAATTAGAAAAATATCTGTGTAAAAGTTGAATCTTAATGTGATCAAAGAGGCTTGGTAGAAAATTTGAATGATTTTTTCGCCTTTTTTGTAATTATTTGTAGGTTTAAGCATATAGTATGTATGTAAATGTAAAAACTTGAAGGCTACAATCAAAGGATTTTCACTCTCCCATAAGTATGAGAATCACACACTGAGTTAGAAACTCGGCCCAGGTTATGGGGCGAGTTGGAGTAACCGGAAGCAGGAACTGGTAAACTTTTTTCGAGGAAAAGTTCCAGGCTCGAGTTAAACCTGAGATTTGAGCGTGACGGTGTACACATGTATGTACACTATGTACATTCAATTCGTCTGACAGCCATGTCTGAGTAAACGAGTTGCATCGTCCTCACTGCCACTATGTGCACTAGAAGGAATCGTAATGTAAGTGTACTTTTGTACCTACACATCTAAATGAGATTTTGCCCTTTTCTTCTGTGTAGTCATTTTGGGTTTGAAAACTGCATCGCACTTGGAGTATCGAATTGACACCCGGACCAGCAGACTTTTTGACTCGCCTCCTTTCATGTTCAATCTTCATGCGAACCATCTTATATGCAGGGCGAGAAGGCGAGCGACTTTTCTTAGTTTTGTACGTGTGTTGATTGTGATTTTGAACAAAGTGCCACCAGCATCGGGAGCCTTCAGTAGTCCGTGTAGTTAGTACATACACTACGAATCTACGTATGTATAGGAACGCAGGAACAGCAGCAGCAGCAGCAGCTTGCATGATTCTCAACTTTTCCCTGTCTATTTTGTGTTCAGCCTGCGTCTTTGCTTGCCGCCTCAAGTTTTCTCCCGTGTTCACTTTCTCTCTTCTTTACTTTCGTCTTGGTTCTCGTTTTCGGTTTCATTTGTTGGGTGACAAGGAGGACGTGAAGTTCAAGTTCAATTTTTTCCATGCATTTCCTATCGCACACCAACAACCAACAACTCGCCTGGCATCTCCATCACATTCTCGCATATAAATTCCTTGTGCTTCAATTTATTGTCCGTCGTCCTTCCGTCCTCTATTTTCTGTCCCAATCCAATACACGTGCTGCATTTTTGCCCGAAATTTATATTTCTGTCAAATTTCTTCCTTTTCTCTTTCGCCCTCTTCACTTTGCTATATTTTAGATGGGGGAACGGGAATGGTTTCAGTCTGTTTGATTTCTTCTCATGCCCCTATATGCTTATTCCGTATTTCATTTATTGAAATTGAACTTCAATCATATTGAAGCTATTTATATGGCGTATCATACATCATGCATTATTGTATATCGTATCAAAAAATTTAAAAAATCTTGCTTCTTTGAATATTTTTTATAGACCATTTTCTTGATAACAGGTTAAGTTTTTCAAAAAAGAGTTTTAGATTTACTCCTTTTAACGAACTTTAAAACTCCCAGCATTAAAAGCAAAACAAGATTGAGAAATCCATAAAGAAGTAAGTCTGTTTTCCCTCCGTCTTTTACAATGCATTGTGCGCAATCTTATTTTATATGATAAATATTTTATTATTGTAAATAAAAGGAGAGAGAGAGGGAAATCCATTCATAAAGTCTGTTTTGTGGTTCTTGTGGACTTTTGGCTGGAGAACAGAGACAAAAATTGATAACCCGAGATAAAGGGAGAGGAAAATACATATAATATAGAGAAACATGGATCTGCGACAATAATCTGGAGAATGATTGTAGCCTCAATTGCTTCATATAGAAGCAGTAGCCATCCGCGTTATTGCTCTTTTTCTACAGTAAAAAGATATTACTTCTTTTTCCCTCCTTTTCTTCATTCCATCTTTATCCCACTTGTTTTCTTTCCCTTGTATCTCTCCGCTTCTCACTCAAAACACAGAGGTTCTGATTCTAAACCTCCGATTCTGATTCAGTTGTTTGATGCGGACTTTGACGTTGTCTTGAGTCTCGAAAAATCTTGAATTCTAGACGGAGCAAAGTTAAAGTAAAAAGGCGGGCAAGGATGAACAAGGAGAATAGGGAGAAGTGAGGAAAAAGAGGAAAAGATGACGAAAGTTGAACAAGTCGAATTCGAGTAAAGTCGAGTGACACAAACTCATAAAAAAGGCAAGAAGCTGATAGAATGGAGTGAGTTTCAGTAGGTATGCATGTATGTGTATAGTAATATGTATAGAAATAGAATTTGGAGTTGGACTAGGACTAGGACTTGGACATAAAATAAAGTCCATATTGGACAGAATAAATTTTATACTGAAACCATGATCATGAAACTATGACTCTCCATAAACCCCCTACCGATTTCTTCGCTTCTTCTCTTTTCCTCGATCCGTGCTAAAGCCAAAGCCGTAGCTTTCGGAACTCCGAAGGCTGTTAAGCCACACATTATATGTACCTACTACCTACGCACCATACGCTTACTATACATACATACGCGATATGAAATAAGCCAAAAAGTAGAGAAAGAAATATACCTACAGTTAGAAGGGTGGAAATGGGAGAAAATAGAGAAAAATCCAACAATAAGCAAAAGGCTGAAATCCTAAAGGTATCACATTTTTTCTGATTTTTTCTCCTCGTACACAAATACATATCGCATATCTCATATTTATTATATAGTAATACAAAGATCTATACATATCAGATGTTTCCCGGCGAAACCAGGAAAATACTAAATAGCTGCAGAACTACTGGTAGCAGTAGAAGAAGAAGAAGCATACGCAGCAGCTATACATACTTCATATATAGTAATACAGTTGGCAGTTATTTTATCGGCTGCTTCGCGTAATGCAGTTAATAGCTCGAATTGTTTTAGATACAATACAAACCGCGGTGCAATATGCAATTCACCTCCGCACATTAAGTCCGGGGAGACACTACAGCCCAGTGGTTAGTTATCTTGTAGACTGTATAGACTCTATGAAGTAATTGAAAGAAAAGGGAGAGTATATAGCATAAAAAAGTATAATACACTAGAAAAAAAGCATCGGAGGGAATAACAGAATTGGAGATATTACCTTTGATATAGGAGCGTCATGTACAAGTAGGTACAGTTTCCAAGTTGAAAGCATACGTTTTTTCTCACTCTCATTTTCCTTGTGAAGTTAAATCATTGGAGATTTCTTAAGTTCTATTAGGAAAAAATATATCTTTTAAGGCATAAGACAAGCAAGTTACGATACAATCAAACTTCGAAAGAGAGATATTCGAATTTTATATTTGAATATTATTATACACACATGGAATTTAATTACGTATACCAGTATTTCTATAGGTACGGTGAACTTCATTGTTTGTTTTAAATAATTATATTTGTTTATAAATGAAAGTCAAGTACGAACACAATGTCAATACGAATAATACCGGCGCTGGCTTTGTGACTACCACAACGTGAAACAAAACGTGACACAATTTATCTCCAAATGTTTAGTTTTTACGTGTAGGTAGTTTGAATAAATTAGTTGCAATGCAATGACAAACTTATTGTAGCGTTACAAAATTCTGTTTTCCACAAAAATGCGGTCGACTTGGTATTCGCTGGGCACTTTTCTCATCTCTATTTGTGGAACAGTCACCCTAACAAAAGGTACGCTATTTCAAATCAGGAAAGTAATCTATGACGGTAATAAGCAATTGGCTGAAGAAATATTTTTACTGAAAAATCAAGCTTAATAAAAGTGTGGATCTCTATTGTGTTAAAATATAAAATATTTTCATCAAAATAGGCTTAAAGTGCTACGACTGCTACATCGACGAGCATAAGATGAAAGGCATAGGAAATGAAAAAGTCTTTCAAAAGTGCATGTATCCGTCTCAAGCTCAGCTGGACGATGATGATGGCAGCGATGGTCAAAATCTTCTCAGGGTAACAGAATGTAACGGAACAAGCCCAGTTTGCTACTGGCGCTTTGACAATCTCAACAACAACGGACCAAGATACATTCGAAGGTCCTGCCTGAGGACCAACCCCAAGAGTACCCCGAGAATAGATTCTGACCCCGAGGAGAGCTTCCAAGAGTGCAATGACTACCAGCCCGGAGGAAAAATCACAAAGAGTCGAGAGTGTTTCTGTACGGGTCAAGATTTTTGTAATGAAGAGGTGGGTAGAATTTCACCACTTCGTCGAGGGAAGAACTCTGTATTCACACTCTTTGGTCTCCTTGATACAGACGTTATTTTCAACGCTTTTGTGGAGGTTTATCACGTGGCCGAGACTCTTCCTTTTTTCGGGCCATTTGTTAAGTCACTATTTTAAATTATTACTCGTCTGCCTTTTAACATTTATGACGTTTGCATTACATACTCGTATATTTAAATAAAAATATGTCGTATAATTGCCTGAAATATTTAAGTATAGTTAGTGATTTTATTATTGACAATATTATTTGAAGCTAAAATAAATATTTTTTTTCCAAACATTTTTTTCAATGAAATAAGGAAATTAATTAACACTGATTACCGCATCTGTTAATACACTGATAATTAATTTTAGAGCCCCGTAATTTTCCTCGTCTTATCAATTAACTTTATTGCCCTTCCATCGGTTTTTTGCAGCACCCAAAAAGCCGATGGAAAAATTCGATTAATTTGACATTTGATACACACAGCACATAGTGCCATAAAACAGAATGTCGACCGTCATTCATTCATCCTCTTTCTATTTTTTGCCCGCCTGCCCTTGAGTTTTGAGTTGAGTCGCTCTATCTTCCCTCTCGATAATTTGTGGCTATGATCATTCTCCGTCTTTTTTCTGTCCTCGTCGTCTTCTTCTTCTTCCTATTCTTGCTTCTCGCCTTATGGGATGGAGTCATGATCAGGTTTTATTGCCACCCCGTGTTTTATTACTTATATCGACTCGACTTGATTGTCAGATGCAAGCTGCAATCAAGAACAAACTTTATAATCGTATTAAAGTCAACGTTGTTCCACATGCATTGTATCGTAGAGCAGCATGGAGTGGGGTTAGAATTTTCTCTCCCTCTTCCGCTTCATACACCATAGCTATTATGTATCTACAATATATGTACAAGCTCTGCTTATTGTTAGTGTATTACAGTTTGGATGTTTTCAAGCCAATTTTTGTGGCAACGTGTGTGTGTGTGGTGTATTATGTACTGTGTATCGTACTGTTAGAGATTCGGGATTCTGAAACAGAACTGAATTCTCATCCCCAAATGCAGTTTCTCCCCTATGAAGAAGACGAAGAAGAAGAACAAGAAGAAGCCAAACCAAGCTAAGTCAAGCCCAAGCCGTGTGTCTCTTTCTGTTCCTCCCTTCCATCCCCGTATTCGTCCTCATCCTCATCTTCATGGTGTGTATCACTATTTCCCTGCATGCATATCTACTTTCCGTCTACTGGCGTACAAAGGAAAAAATGAGGAGAGAAAAGACTCACGTACCAAACTATACGTGCATAAGTCTATCGGGGTCGTTTGTCGTCTTTTCCGTCGTCGTCCATAAGGACTGTCATGAAGAGGATGGAACATTTGTGAATTGCATTGCGTTGCATCGTGTGAGACGAGTCAGGAGAAGAGAGAGAGAGAGACAGAAAGTGGGAGAGAGAATGAGTGAAAGGACGAGTTTCCTTGCCATTTTTGTACTGCTGCATCGAGACCCTGCATGCAAGGGTGTTTACTCAAGTGTTACCAAATATATTTTGGAAAGAAAGTAGAAGTGAAAGCAGACGTAAAGTATAGGAGAAAAAATAGTGAGGAAGAGAGAGAGAGTTTGTGTTCAAGCTGGAGAAAGAATAACAGAGTCACGAGAGAGAGAGAGAGAGAAAGGGAAAGAGAGTGGTGAATTAGGGAATGATGACAGTATGTACGGCTTATTCATCTCCCTTCTGTTATTATTATGTACTACTATTATGGCCCAGGGTTTTATAGCATGTGTACCATGGAAAGCGGTGAAAACGTTGATATAAAAAGTGAGCACGAACTTGAGACATATCTGGAGATTTCACTCTTTTTTATAGTAAAATGTTGCAGGGTTCGATGTATACCATACACAATACACATAAATGCATATTGTAGCTCAAGTATATGACGGGAGACAAAAAAATCCCTTGACTTTTGGACTTGAAAAGATGTCATGAAAATTATCACTACCTTTTCTCTCGCTACGACACTGTCGACTCCCTCTTGGTTGGTTCCTCTTCATCTAACACTTTCTTCTCCTTCCCCGTTTTTTCTTTTGTCAACCCCTTTTATATAGGTACTATACTCCTTTTCGAGAAATCTCAATCTACCTCCTTCCTTCTTTATTATAAATTTATATTTTGTCATATATACGTAGCTCAATGTAGTGAACAATATTGAGTTGGTGCTTTCATCAAGGTTAAGAGATTATGACGATGACTGGGATTATGTACAATATGTATGTGTGAGACTGATCGTCAAAATCTGAATCCAATTATTGTAATACTGCAATAATGCGATATGGGTAAGTGACGAGACTTGAACCATCGTATGTATCAAGTATCAAGCTCTCATTCGCTCATTCAGTCAGTCAGTCATTTCTCAACCCTAAGTTTCAATCTTAATCCCAATCCTTCTAGTGTTCCACCCCAGTTCAACTACATACATACATACTCCTACCTACTCCGGAGTCCCCTTTATTATTTCATCTCCCTCATTTCTTGCATGAATACGCGACAGTGACGACAACTTTACTCGTGAATATATTATCACTTGGTGTTTCAGCCGTGTATGACGGGAGCCAAAAGCGGAGGTTTTCATTGGGTTCAAAATTAGGCGCTGAAAATTATAAAATTTTCTACATCCTTGTAATCTTTCCAACACTTGACCTTACTGACCTCATCAGTGTGCTGATGTATCATGCAATGGCACTTGAACAAGCTGCGGCAACGAAGTAATTACAACTTTTGGAATTTGTAGAATTTTGTTGAAGCGAGGATTTTGAATTACTGTTTGTAATTTATCAAGGCATTTTTTTCTTTTTGTAAAAAAGAATTCTGTGTAATCAGAGCACTAGAAAAACCTTCTTTCGCCTACTTTACTTTAAAATTTGAAAAGGACAAATATCAATATTTAAGCTTGTTCACTACTACGTGTTAATTACATTTATATTGGCTAAATCTTATAGAGCCTTTGTTTCTTCTAGTCATTAATTTTGTCCATTAGTCATTTCTCACCTGTCACCACATCTTTATTCCTTTATACACATTGTATAAGACAGATCAAACATAAAGAGAAAATTCAATGCTATCATTTCAGAGCTGAATTAAGACTTGCTTATCGAGATTTTGTGACTGAGTGAATAAAGCGAAAACGGTGAAATATAAAGCACAGTAAAGAAACGGTTAAGAAAATAAATAGTTTATACCTACATATAGCTGAGAAAAAGCTGAAACAGAGCTGGCTGGGAAATGGTGAATATAGGAATAGTTGACTACATATTGCCGAAATCTTAAATGTATGCGATGCTTTACCGTTTATAGCTTTTCTTCTCCCACTGTATGCATATTAGGTGCATATTATCATGAAGAGGAGGAAAAACTGGAAGAAGAAAATGATGATGATGATGACATGGGAATAAGACCTAAGACAAGGAGGAGGAGGAAGCCAGAGAAACGACCAAAAGAGGATGAGGAAAAGTTTCGCAAGTGGAAGAGGAAGAGGATGTGAAAGTGGAATAAAATTCACCCTTTCCCTCTTCCATTTCATCCTTGTATAGTTTCAGTTCCTGTTTCTCTTTTCCACCTCCCCTCGTTCTCGTGTATTATATTATATTCTCGCTCCTCACTCAATCTTTCTCCATCGCCATCGTCAGCTCTCAAGCGTTTCATTTCCATAATTTCGTTTAAAATTCTCCAGCCCACATTCAACATTCCATTGAAGAGAGAGCCTCTCAAATATTCCCTTTTTCCAACTGTTACCCGTCCCTATTCACTACATCACTATATTATGTGTATATGCATGTACTTACACACTTCTTTTACTTTCTCTCGTGTTCAAAAACACGATCCTAGCAAACACACACACTTCCCTGCCGACACATGAATATATATATGCACCTCGCTCATTTCCACCCCATCAAATCAAGTCTACTTTGCTCCCTCTTGAATGGTGTACAATACATGCATGTATATGTATGTGCAATGTGCACACGTCTCAATGCATCCAAACCCATTCATTTTCCTTATTAATTAATTTACTTTAATAACCGACTTTGAAACAATCAGAGGAGCGATACTCAAAATCTACCGACTTTGTCTCTCACTTTTTCCAAACAAACTGTTGACTGTTGACTCTAATAAAATTTCTCGTTATCTTCATCTTTATTATATGTGTGTGCAAACGTCGTAATCTTTCCACCACCATAATTCATTTATGAGCACCCTCACTTTCATCACAAACGCTTGACCTGTGAACCTAACGACTTTATCATTCTTCTACATGTATAATGTATAAACATAGTCATACATACTATCATGTTTATGCAGTGATTTTTGCTTCAGCTTCAAGACATAAAGCAGAAGCAGACTTTAGTAAATAGTTAATATCAAAAGAAGATGTGTAGAATTTTTGCTCTAGCAGCTTTGTAAGTTGCATAGTGTGAAACTTATTTTCCCACAAAATAATCGATTCAAGCTTAAAGGTCAACTTGTTTTTAGATTGTATAAACACTATCTTGAAGACTTTACAAAGAATATTGACAATGTTCGTAGTATACTCTTTACTTTTTCTCTCAGCTAGCGAGTTAACGTTTAAAGTGACAGTAAGGATGATGACGAGTCTCAATAACTTTCAAGTTGAGCTGCTTCATCTTCCATTTCTGTTTGCGTTGTATGTATAATGTATATGTATAGCATGTGAAAAATGAAACCAGTAAAGAGAAACCGACACCACAGCCCATCATCATCACAGCAGCATGTTAACGTCAACGTCAATGTATTCTACGTCAATGTGCTGCAGTTGAATCCGAATTCAGCAGCTAGAGTAAACTTTAAGAGGACTTTATATCAGTAGGTATAAGACAATATTTTATGTGCAGTGCACTCCATTTTTTCACACATCTTGCTTCATTTGACTGGGGAGCAGTTAAATAAACACATCGTCACTTTTATGTTATGTATAAGGCTATTATATGAATATATACCGCAAATACTCAAACTTTGTACAGTACATAGTGCTAGCAGTTCACAAGTAAAATTTTCATAAAAATGTTATTTGAATCACAGTTTAAGTAAAGAATCACAATAACGCATTGAGCATTTACGGTACATATGTTTGCCACTCAATGTAAATAGCAAGGATGAATATATCCATTATCGCTGGTCCGACATTAGGAATCAAAAGTATATTGCATAAAAGATGGGGATACAGATAAAAAATGTCATCACTCTCCATTACCAACTCGAATTTTAGTGTTCACAGCTCGACTCATTTGATTCAAGTGGATGTTAAAAAATTAAGGGGATTGAGTGCTTTAGCGAGCAAACATTTTTCTTATAGTTTAGCATTCAACGCATTCCAGCAACATGTACATTGTACATTGTACATGCATTATGTGTGCGTGTGTATCTTTATACTTTATACATACAAGGAAAGATTTAGCTGTACGTACAGTTGACATTTAAATGTGCAATGGCAGTGCACAATAATATATACATAAATAAACCCATTTCTAAGTTAAACTTGAATTTAGGAGAAGAGAGAGAGAGAGGCAGAGAGAAAGAGAAGTGAGAAAAGACCCGAGAAGTGTGTGCATAAGTCTGGATTTACATTGCCTCGTCGGATTGAGAGTCAGAGTCAGAGAGTCGAAAGACAAACCACATACAAGCGGCTTACACACGAAATTCCCTGAGGAATCAGAACAAGAACGGGTGGATATACAATATGCATACACGCATTCATACATTGTATGATACGGCACGAAATACATACATCACACAATATAACACGGACAAAACACGCTACTCTAACCATGTAAGAACGTATGTATGCATGAGTGCAGTATGCTTCTGAATCAAGTGCAGTCCGATGCAATGACGAGGGTGGAAATATTTCTATTTTCTGTGTTTTCCCTTTCCTTGTTGGTCTTTGCTGCTGTGCCTTTGACTCGGCTCTTTTCCTGTGGTACAGATTTTTTACCCCTTGCCTTTCTAGCTATCCACAGCTATTAATTTACCCAAGGAAAATCGAGCAATCTCCGTTTCCTATAGATATATAGACATGCCCACGTCTATGGAGTTTGTCCCACAGCACCCAGACTCGTATCTACATGACATGTAGATAGAGAAATAGGAATGGGGAGAAAAATACAGATATACAGATATTTGTACAGAGGGAAAGAGAGAGCGTCGCAGTTGCCGATTGTCGATTTGTCCAAGTCGAACCCTCAAGTGAATATAGCTCTGTGTGGGTTTGTCAATTGTCAGTTGGGATCAAGAAAAACAGCAGCCCGCAAAGGCCTCGAGCACTGGAAATGTGTGGAGAGATAAGCAGATTTATTATTTTAATTCTGTTATACTGATACACAAAGCAAAACTTAACAGCCTCAGTCATATACCTAAATACTTAATACGCCGAATTTAAAAACTGAAAACCTTCAGTGTAGGATTATGCCTCCAATTTCCAATGTAAATTCAAAACTCAACGTGTGTACAGTGAACATAGTTACAATGTAGCCATAAATGGAATTTATTCAAAACCTTTTCTAAAATTCTAAAGACAATTTTTCAAAGTAGCTTTTTGTTACAATTCTCAGCATCGACTGTTAAATATTACATGAACTTCTTGAGATGTAAGATTTTATTTACGATTGACTGTTTAAATGTTAAATTTGGAGATTAAAGAACCGAGACAATCAATAATCAATGGTTGCATTTACATTTTACATGCCACAAAGTTTACCGATATTTATTCTTCCTACACGATGTATACAGTGTACAGTGTACACTGTATATACAAATAACAGTCTTAAACAAATGAAAACGATTTCAAGGTTCGTTATGAAATTTCGGTCTAGAAGCAGATGCACAATCTACAATATTTCGAAATGGAGCGGCATATAAAAGAATGAATGACATTTTTATTCTACAGCATAAATGTATTTTTGGTGCATTTTATTTGAATAACTAAAATGCCACCGTTGGACCACATCCCACGGCAATTATTTGTAAAGCGTTTTTGCCTCATAATTTGCCTTTTCCACTGTATTACTAAACAGTTTTTACTTTTCAGTTCTCTGCTCTGTCCCTATACTTGAATCTGGAATCCTTTGAGCTTGACGCATTCGTTTCATGTGAGAGAGCTCGCAATGTGCCTGCATCGCAATGAATAAAGTGCATTGATGGCGAATCTTCGCCTCTATCCCCATTCTCCGCTTTATCTTGGTTCAAGTTCAATATCTCGGTGCGTAAACGTGTGCATTAAAGTGCAAACCAAACAAGGACTGTCTGTGTATGCTGTATTGTACATGCTGCACAATACTGCATTGCATTATATAGATCTAATATCTAGACGTCTTTCTTACTTCCTTACTTTGAGTCTGAAGGAAAAGTGTGTGTGTGTGTGTGTGTTTGGGATGCACTGGAAGCGTAAACGTGGCTGTGCTTCTGGCACTGACTGTGATTACATAGGAGGAGACCGTTAATTAGATTAGATAACGGAGACTTTTTTCGGGTGCTGCAAGTGTCGAACGGTGCTGGTACGAGTATATATATTGCTCTCCGCTCACTCTTTTAGTGTGACGACGATCGGCAATATGTATTCGCTCTCATCCTGCTGCGGTTCTGGTTCTGCTCCTGGTTTTGCCCCTGCTCCTGATTCCGATTCGGATTCGAATTCTGACGATGAGTTTTATTCTCTCTCTCTCTCTCTCTCTCTCTCTCTCTCTCTCTCTCTCTCTCTCTCTGGCATGTGGCCAATATCATCAATGTAATTATCGAGAGAGAAGAAGCGAAGGAACAAATCCATATGTATATGCCTAAAAAGACATAGGGGAGGAAGAATAGTGGGATTGAAAAGAAAATGGCCTTATACCCACATACATATATCTACGTGCGTATTGTACAAGGAAAAGAGGATGTGCAGTAAGAATCACACATTTTTTTATTCTTCGCATCTCCATGTCATCCTCCTCCTTCTCATCCAGCTGAACTTAATGTACAATTATTGGAGTGCAAACAGCATTATATTCGATTCTTTGTGCTTTATTTTATTTCTTAATTTTGTCAGACGGACAAAAGAACAAAGTACCGCTTGTCTCCTTTTTTGTTTTTCTTTCCGGTTTTTTGCCTTTGTTTACCACTTGATTTAACGACTTTCAAAAATAATGCTGCATGTGCAAATGCAAAATGTAGAAAATAAACCACAGGTTTTTCCGCACATTTTCAGTGTGTATAGATCTCTCTTATATCTAGATGCATCGCAGAACCAGAGAGTCTGTAGAGTATAATACATGACATAATATTCGGCTGCTCTTTCCGTGCTTCAGATAATATCTCTTGATGACAATAATGTGCGAAGCGATGGCTATTAACGTCATTACAAAATGAGATGGGTCGACTTGCTTTTACCCTGCGTTCTATGTATTATACATACATATAAGTATAACATGGAGTCGTAGTCGTGCGTGGCATTCAGAAGCTACTTGCACTCGCCTTTAGTCTCATTGGCACTCGATCAGCTTTGCTCTTAACCTCAGAATTTTTCATCTTTCCATATACTGTAGATATATACACGTACATATGCAGGTACTTCACACTTGAGTCTCAACACTCGTACTAAAATAAAGATACTGCATTCTGTATTTAGGAGTGGAGGAGAAGAGATATGGCAAAAATCATGAGGGAAGCTCATCGGCTCAACGATACTCGTAGTCATAGACACACTTGAAACGGCACTAGATCAAATCTCAATGGCAAAATGTTTCACCACTATATACTCGCTCTTTTGTTCTCTTGTACATTGTACACGCATTGAATGCTATTCTTTTTCTTCATCTTCTTTTCTTCCTCTACTGTCTGTCTGTCTTCTCCACCTTCTCCTTGTTTTGCGCGATGAGAGACCAGGGCGAAATAAATAATTCCATAGATTTCTCCCCACTCCTCACTCTTGAAGCTACGTAATATTGGGAGGATAGTGTATAGTGTCCTATCCAGAATATCCGTACACATGGCCAATGGTCAATGGTCAGCATCACCAACATTTGTTATCAGTGGCCTACAACCGACCGAAGGAGCAGATGAAGATGAACACCGCTCTGTATTTAGTGGAGATGAAACTGATAATGTATACATTTGTTTATTTGTGAGGGGCTTGACTATGTATGTAGATAGTCGTATATGTACAGTTAATGGTCATAGTACTGGACTGGACTGGTCATTTTCCGATGCAATAGATTGATACAAAGTGTTCACTGGAGATTTGTCCACGAGCCACGTCCCACAGATATGATGTGATGGGATATGAAACTAATCAACCTTTCCCAACTGACCAGCCTGCTGGCCAACTAACTAACTATAGAGTCAAAAACGGAGAGGAAGATTCTGCAAGTTGTGAAATGAGCAGGAGAGCTGACAAGTCTCTTAATTGCATCCGTATTTATGACACTAGTCTATTAACTTTATTAATGCTCCCTGCTCAATCGTATTGAAAATACCGATGCTCTATTTTATGTCATGTACTTTTGCTTAAATCTACTCAATATGAAAGTATGTACCATGTACCACAAAAGATAACAACCAAAGCTGAATGGCCCATTCTCATCAATAATAATCCTCGTTTTTAATTACTCCACGGTGGATTGAAAATGCACTTCATTACCATTAACTGCACCCGTAAAAGCATTATTTGGTTTATATTACTAACTGCATAATATTACGCATAACGATAAGGATTACTGACTCCAACGAAAAAAACTGGGGAAAAAACAAAGACAGGATATCAGCGGAGGCTGACTGAAAAAAGACGGGGAATAAATATATTGTATATATGCGTGATCGATATCCTTCATCCTTCCGTTCTTTTGATTCTTCCCGTTAAAACCCGGAGAAAAGCCGGAAAGGAAGAGGACGGAAACAAAAAAAAACGGGAAGAAAAATGCAAGCGGAAAAGGAAGGCACAAGGAAAAGCAGGAGCAAACGGGAAAACGAAGACGTAGTCGAACAATCGCCACACCACATCATACAAGGGTTTTACATTTATATAACTACCAAAAAAGGTACATACTTGAGGATTCTCCAGGAATAGAAGGAAAAAAGAGGATGCAGAAAAAGAAGAAGTCGAAGGAGAAAGCAGAGGAATAGGATGTAGAAAATTTACTAGTCCTCTCTCGTTCTTGGCTGGATAGAAGCGAGAGAAAGCACAGAAGAAGAAAGGATAAAGGAAGAGATGAGAGAAGGGATGAGCCCAAGAACTGTATATTGCGATGGATAGCATGGACTCTTCTTTCTCTTTCTCCAATGGTGCTTTTCTACAATGAAATACTTGCAGTGGGCTGTACAATTTTTTCAGATACTTAAAAGGTAAAAGTACCAGGATCTAAAGAAACGTACTGAAGAATCATATTGAATAACGTTTTTTACATAATTTACCTGTATTTTTTCTGAATTTTATTTAATTGTTCGTCATGGCAAGAAATACTTGAAGCTTAATCAAAATCTTAAATTATTCAAGATTTTGCTTTGACTTTTTAAAGATAAGTACAGAGGGTACCCTAACAAGTGTGCATAGATATTGTGGAAAAGGGAAGAGAATGTGAAGACTATTGGAAAAAGGGAGACGGAGAAAGTCTGAAGGGTTATCCTATCCCGCCGTCTTATTACCTCCCACCAACAACGTGATTCGAATTGTTATGTGCTGACAATCAAAAACTACTAGTGAAGGACGGAATGTCTTCCCAATGGAGCCTTCCTTTCTTCTCTTGCCTTTCTTTCTTCCTCCACACCAGCCAGCCAGCCAGCCAACACACACATGCAAGTTGCAACTAACTTCCTACCGTATAATACAGCGAATTACACATACATATGTACGTATAATATTGTGCGTATGATATGCGTCAAACATAGTACAGCTACAACATAATATTACACATACCTATACATGTAAGTAGCTGGTTGCTCTTTTTCTGGCTTGGCTGGTGGTTGCCTCAACTTTCTCCAAATATGTTGGAAGACGAAGAATAATACATATGTATTCGTCTTCGTCAGCTCAGTCCCCATTCTTCCGCCTTTCTCTCCGTTATTACCATGTGGAACAAAGTCTCAAAACGAAGTTTATGCAGAATGCAGACCGACGTCTCCGAGGTGAAATACGGAGAGCATTGTGCCTTCTACATATTATGTATATGTAGAACGTATTTATGTGGACATAGGACATGATGCATCAAAACTAAGGGAAATGCAACTGTGCAGAAGGAGAAGAAGAAGAAGCTGGATGCAGTCACTGTAATGCACAGTGCACTACATACAGAGTTTCCCAAAGAACCAAAGAAAATTGTGCACATTTTTCTAGGGATGATTTATGTACAGTGGAAACTACCTATAAGAGAAAAGTGTTTGTTGTACGTACATATATAATGTGCACATGTGTTTATGTACTCCGAAGGAAGGGAAGGCATGTATATAAGTGAATGAGCGAAAGGTCGGACACGATGCACTGCACTGTGCTGAGTTGCCACCAGCACAATGTATGTATTGATGAATTTCCCTTCCCTCAGAGGCTTCAAGTCAAACTTCTTCAGGGTCTCTTTGGCTTTTCTTTCTTCTTCTTCTTCTTCCATTGTACATACATACGTATATGGAGGAATGGGACGAAGAACCACAGTCCGTCAGAAAATTGTGTAAAAATTGTAGTCATGGATTTTATTTTGTCGTATTTTATTGATTTGTTTCTTTGGAAATCAAGAAATGAAACCAAACGCGAATCCATTTTCAGAAATCGGACTGAAAAAGCACAATCACTCAATATTTTTAAGCATCCTTTTTCGAAAAACTCATGCACACTCAAAATGTGCAAATCGTAAAGTAATTCGAATTCGTTGCTGTAAAAAATCCTCTAGGTTAGCAAGAACCTTCTGACTACAAAGGTCTAATTGAATTTTCAAAATATGCATTCTTTCAATAAATTTACGTCAGTTTTTGGAAAAATTTGAAATGAATTTAGGTATCAAAATGCACAATTTTGATGACTCGGGTTTGTGCACTTGTTAGTGAAAGTTCGTCGTAAACTGTAGCACAGTTTTGGTCATTCAATTATTAATTACAAAAAATCATATTTACTGTCAACTGTCGGTTCCAAGAATTTACAGACCAAAGGCAAAGATTTTGTGCCGCTTCACCAAGTCCGGATCAAATCCGGGTTTTCATACCGTTGGAGGGTCATTAGCAACGGCGTGACGGCTTGCCCAATTGAATTTTCCATAGAAAATCATACAATGACCGTCATTGCCTCGGACGGGCATGACCTGGATCCAGTCAAAGCTTCATCTTTTGGTATGGAGAGTTTTTATAAATAAACTTTTTTTCCTACCCAAACATCAAACATATCGCATCTTTAACTATGCATAAATTTGAAATAACTGCAGGGTTGGAAATAATTTTAAGGCATCCTTGTTTTTCTTCACAGTTATCCATGCGGGTGAAAGGTATGACGTGGTGGTAAGTGGTAGCCAGCCGGCTGCCGCATACTGGATCAAACTTCGGGGTCTATTAAATTGCAATAATACCCGGGCTTTCAACCTCGGCGTGCTGCTTTACGACGATATTCCGAATAATTCCTATCCAGAAACTGTGATTCGGACTTGGGAGGAGTCAGGAGCTCCAGCAGATTCTTTTGTAAGAACTTATTACGTCGTTAGTATTTACCCTTAAAAAAATTTGGTCAAAAAATCTCATGAAATTTTGACACAATGTTCGGCCAAAATCTCATCAAAAATTGCCAATCATGTGTGTGTATAATCTCGTCAAATTTTCATCAGATTTTTCCAGCTACCAGCGGAGCAATGGGATTTTTTTAGCGTTGTCTCTTTTGTGTTTCTCTGGGGTCATGAGAATCCTGGATAAGTCAAGTTGTTTTTTTTGTACGGGCATCTTTATGCATGCATTAACTAATTAATGTGTTTATATAATATGTATGCACCTACAGCAAATAAATCCAGCCAACGTGGCTCCAGGAAGGCCCGGAAAATCCAAAACCGCGGCGGAACTTACAAGTGTCTGGGGATCGGATGATGACCCTGAGATCTTAGCCAGATTGAAGCCGGACGCTCAATATTATTTGTCCTACGATTTCAACCTGCTTCAAAACTATGACTTTGCGACCCTTGTCTCCAAGGAGCATGAAGATGACCAGAACTTCAATTTTACGATCCCTCAAATCAACCACATAACAAACGTCCTCCCGCCCTTCCCTCCCGTCACTCAACC
>JAQIVE010000121.1:0-53445 GCA_034698285.1 Sminthurinus bimaculatus
CTCCTATATTAACGACATACTACAGGCAGATCAAGAACTAGTATACATACATTTTACAAGGAAAATGAATAGTGTGGTGTGTGTTTTAAACATAAAAAACTGTGCTTAACTAGTTATAATGCACTCAATACACGAATTTGTAAAATAAATAAATGACTCCGTTGCTCCAAATATGGCAGATACGGGAATGAATATGCTGCATAGAAATAGAGAGTGAAACAGAGACAAGCATATTATGTACACACAAAGCTTATGAGAAAGATACATACAGCCATACAAATATGTATACTGGCAGAGTTAACAGTAGGACTGGGGTCTCATTCAAGCATTCATTCAAAAAAAGTAAAAAAGGGTTCCGGAAAAATATTGCTGGGATATATTTTTTGAATCTTCAGCCTTGCGTATGTATGAACTCACATATATGTACTATACTTGCACAAACATGCATACATAGATACTTATGCATATTGAAGGGGAGAAGGCAAGACAGGAAGAGCGAAAAATGATGAAAGATATATAGAGAGAAGCTTGCATGTGAATTTAGAATGTATGCATACTGTACATGTTCAAGCATACTACACAGTATATTTATATAATGCACTTTACAGATGACTAGAGAATATAGAGAGTGGAAAAAGAATCTCGTGAGCTAATGTGTACAAATGAAGATTAATACTTTACCAGGATTATGATGACTGCTTTCGTAAGGTGGGTAATCTCCATTCTCTAATCGATGCTTTTTCATCGACATGAACTGGGAGGGTGCTCCGTGTTGTGAGAGTGGTACCAGCGGAACCGACGTGCGTTTCGGAGGACGACCCGGTCTGCTGCTGTAAGACAGGACAGAAAACACAGAGACACTAATTATAAGTTTTACACGTTGATTCCCTACGCTAAAAATCAATTTAAAGCACTTTTTTTATCAATTAATGCTCAATGCTTATAATATTTTCTTATTTTATACAAATACAAAAAATGCTGTAAAAATGTGTATAATAATACACTGATCCTCTTTTTATTCACCCCAAGTTTGTTTCTTTTAAAATTTCAAAAATTTGCATAAATAGTCACCTCCACGTTTATGAGTTAATTTCATTGAGCATTCAACACTGCGCTGTAAAGAAATAAGGAAAGGAAAAGTAAATAGAGAAGGATAGGGAGAAAAAGACAGTCACATTAAAAATTAAGAGTTTAATTAAAAACTGAGGGGAGAGGAACATCCCCTTTTTATAGTAAGTATGCATATTGTGCATACCAACATACAGCATGCATATCTACGATTTCTCAAAGTGTATCCGTCAAAACCAACAAGGAATGGGACGAACATCAACAACTTTATTAAGGAATCACAGGACGAGAAGGCAAGGAAAGGGAAGACAAAAACAAGTCATGTAAAACAACTGCTCTTTTGTCTATATAAAATAGGTAGGCTCACTTGTGAGCTTTGAGTAAAATGTCGAGTTTACTTTTGACTTTTTCATCATAAATGTAAACTTTTGCCTCCAGTTCATTCGATAATATGTTATGATACTTATGTAAGTATATTACATGTATTATAAGATATGCTGTGATATTTATGCAAGCTAATTTTCAACCGTCTACGTTTCTTCTAGTATTTTTCATTCTTATTTCCGGCGTGAGTCAATATCATACCATACACAAGAAGAAGAAGAAGAAGAAGTATAAAAAGAATCAGAAGAACAGCACAACATTTTGCGTATAAAATAAACGTGGAAATGAAATTTGAATTTATTCTTCTTTGCTCTCTCGCGTGTTCTTAGATACATTTAGCTCTATATGTTTTTCCTTTTTTGCCCGCAGGCTAAAAAGAACAAAATGACTGTATTGTACACACTTGGTGTATTATGTAGCTATGCAAATATAGCATTTTCCCCTTAAAACTTTTCTCCAAGATCCGCACTGTATATAAATTCTATATGGAATGAATTTTATTCTACATCACTTACAGACGGGATGGGATTATAATGGAAAAATGTATCTATCTGCATAACTTTTTACGGTTTTAACGGTTCTCTCGAGACTTTCTTTTTATTTTGCATCAATAAAGTTGATGATAACAAATGAAACGTATGGATAGATGTGATGCGTCAAAACTCCAGTTCAAAACACATAATATATACCAAACTATATCATACAAGTTTGCGCTTCTCAAACAAACCAAAGATATTATGTTTAATGTGGACAAATGGAAAGTAGATATGTCGACGAATAATGATAATGATAGTAATAACAATATTGAACTAATGAAATGAGTGACGTGGCAGCAAAAGTGTGGAAACAAAAAGGCTAAAATGAAATTGTGCTCATAATTTTCTCACGTGGATATTAATATTCATCCAATGCTTTTCTCTAGCTTCGTACTGTGTGAAGAAGATGACGAAGAAGAAGAAGCAGAAGAAGCTAGTCCAAAGTATTATTATTGCTTTGCATTACCATTTTACTATATATTATTATGATTTGTCTCGTGCTTTGCTTTGTATGTAATACTTTCTATTCAATGTGGCATAATTTACCAATTTTCATATGCCACTCAAAGAATTCTCGTTCTCCCCCAATTCTAAATATTGTCCATGCTACCTATGTACATTGTACATACATATGTAGTATGTACATGTGAATAAGGTGGAGGCTTTTATCTGGGCCGCAATGAAAGGTCAAGTCAATAAAATAAATGGACTTTTCTTTGTCTCGCCGCCCATCATCAGCCGCAACAGCATTATATGATTATCATCCTCACACACAAAGCAAAAGCTACAGGGAAGAAAATATGAAAGCGCGTGCATATTATTACAGCACACTTTTACCTCTGTGAATTAGCTCATGTTTCTTTTTCTCTGTATACACATACACACTACACACACATAGATGCTGAACATTCGTTTCATTTCGTTTCGTTTGTGGGTACGTGTCGAATGATGACTTGAGTAATCAGGAAGTCCAGGATAAATATAAGCCAAACGTCAGCGTAAACTTAAACGTTGAAAAGCGAGAAGGGAGATACGCGGAAAATTTTGTGTGTTTATGTGTTAAAGAGAAATCCTCCTAATATGCTTAACTGCAATATGGATAATAGGAAGGTTTTGAGCTGGATTTTACTATATTGACCTTTCTACAGTTGACTTTTCTATCGAGTTGTGAAAGTTTTGTTATTTTACACCAAACCTCCATATTGTTCATCCTACTGTTTCTTCTATATAAAAAATACCTTACGTTCCCCGTTTCTCGTGATGTTTTTCTTTTGGAAAAAGAATAACAAGAAAAGGCATTCTCATATTCGTTTTTTCTCTCCTTTTTATTCATTATGGCGAAAACGAAATGAGTCGATATAAATGCGTGCCTTCTTGCTGCTTTTACTTTTAGTTTCACCCGTCGTCTTTTTTGTCTGTTGTACGTGTGTGTGTGTGTTTTGTACATTTTTTTGATGTAAAGACTTTTGCCTCGTAATTTTTCTCCGTTCTCTTCCCTTTTGGCTCCTGGCTAGTTGTGGATATGAAATGCATTGCATTTGGACGGGGATTTGGATTGTGAGCAGAGGAAATGTGAGAGGATAATCAGTTGTGTCGAGTTGAGTTGAGCTGAGCTGAACGGAGCGGCCGCAAAAAGTTTCGTTTAGTTTTCTCTTATTTTCTTTTACTTTCCTTTCTCTGTTCCATCTCTCTTGCATTTTTATCATATATTTAAGGTGGCGTAATATGGAAAATGCCATTCGTATTTGGAATATAGGCAGCAGAGAAAGCGAAGAAAGTAAAAGTATAGGCATGATGCATACAATATTATATAATATGTCATAAGTATATTCATATTTTTGCCTAATAGTTAATACCAAGTTTTTTAGTTGGTCTAGTAAAAACAGAGAAATAGAAACAGAGAAGAAGAAGACGAGGAAAGCAAAGGGTTTTGCTGGTAAATGGTAATAAGAATTGAAGGGAAAGGCAGTGGCATAAAGACATCCATTAAGCGGCGTAATGCTTCCCGAAAGGAAAAATCAATAGCATAAGCATTTAGATTGCATCTTTTTCCCTTCTCTTCTTCTTCTTCATCGTCGTCGTCTTGGTCTTGGTCTCGTTTCTAATAAGGTGAGCTTGAAAGAATGTTTCCCAGATTATTCATTCTTTTCCTCTGTTCGGATGTAGCTTGTGTATATTTTGCAATGGGAAAATTGTGCACTCATTTCATTATATATAGGGTAGGTATGGAAAGAGAACCATACTGTACGTTTTTACTAGAATAGACATATTGTAGTATAATATCAAACCAACCACCACACCATAAAGAAAGGAAAGAAAGAAAGGTAAATGGTGAAAGGGCCTCAGTCTCTTTCTTCTTTATCTCATCGTCTCAGTTTGAGGTTATCCACGTAGAGATAAGGATAGATGTATAATATATATAGATGTATGAAAACTCTGTAGGCTTTCTGTTTCTTTTTAATTCTGCTGTACTTTGTTGTGCTGTTGCTGCTGCTGTTGTTGTGGTCGCTATTGCTGTTACTGTTGCTTTCCTTTCCTATTAAGATGACTTGTATTTTCTCCATCCCTCCCACTTACTAACTTACTTCTTGTTCTTGTTCCTGACTGTGGAGCCAATCCATCCGCAGCCCTTCACCAAATCTCCGCCAAAGTTTTTCAATTAGGCAAATAAAGGTACAGGTTAAAAAGCATTTTTCTGTAATTTCTCTCCTGTTTCTTCCTCTATACAATGTACTTGGTTCTATTTCATCGACAGGCAAAGCGCCGAGAGAAAAGTAGAAAGTACCAAAGGAAAGAAAGGAAAGGAAATGAGGGAAGAGACGTGAATGGGGAAAAGCCACAACAAACTCAGCTCAAATTCAACTTGAGCTATAGTCAAAACTCAAAGCGTAGTACCTATACTGAACACGGTGCAGAACACAGGATAGTTTGTAACTAGGAGAGTCTCTAATAATATCATTATCCAGGAGCCAACATTTAGAATTCAACAGATCCAGGGAGAAAGTGGAGAGAGAGATTCTCCAACTGGAACATTTGAAATTCCCAAATATAGAAAGAAGGGAGTGTATACAGGGTTCGCCTATAGTGAGAAGAGGAATCTTATACCTTCTCTCTTTCTCTCTCTCTTTAAATACAAGTGTACGTATTAAATATCTTATAACTCGCAATTAGACCACAAATTTCACTCTTCTCATTCCCCTTCGTTCCATCTCCATCTCCATCTCCGTCTCCAAAATTCAAATGCATATCGAATTCAAAGAGGAAGACAAGAAAGTCGGCAAAATGGAAAGGAAAAGAAAGGACTTTTCCTCCTGCACAAAGCCGAAAACACAAAGCGGCACGAAATACATACAAGGAAATCTGCATAACTTGGCGTGCATAGAAGACCCAGATATAAACTGTAAGTAATATAATATCAAGGTATAGATGTATTATTAGTTGAATAGGCCGGATCGAGACTCATAATTTTATTAGAGAGTATCTTTCTGTTGCTCAAACTTCACATCCAGATGCAGATTCTGATTCCGAATGAGACTCACAACTAGATTCAGAGATGTAGAGTCAAATTCAGATTCAGATTGAACTTTGTTTCCTCTATAAAAGAGGGAATATAAAAGCCACAAGAGTATTGCCAATGCATGTATAATGATAATGATAAATAAATGTATACCTGCTTCCCATAAATAAGATTTTGTGGAGAATATTCAAAGGAATCAAACAAGAATTCAATAAGGACGATAGTCAAGGAAAAGACGATAATACATACATATAGTATATGATGAGGTTGCTCAATTCTGGAAACTTGTATTATTTGTGTTTAATAACATTGAAGATGGGATGGATATGGATAAATATTTCGAAACTCGTTGTTAATATTAACCATTACTATTACTATTTGAAGATGGCTAATATAATATAATAAGCCTCATCAGTATGCGGTATATGTATTGTAGATAGACATCTCCCAAATGAAAATTCTCCAGAGCTCTCTTGATGCTAAATGTTGAATTCCATTCCGTATCATTTATTCCTCAATTCAATATTCTATTAATATCGTCCTCGTTTCTACAATATCTGCATACGAGTATGGATTTGAGATTTCAGTATGGGAACCTCTTATTCGATCCCTCATCTTTGCCGATAAGTTTGTGTTTGTAATTTCTACTAATATTTAACGCCACCACACATACATAAACACACTCACACATATAAACTAAGATAATAGAGAAGGACGACTAAACCAGCAGTAGAATAGCAAAACATATCATACACGTATACATTATACATAAGTACAAAGTACAGAACACAGATAATCCCAATATGTGGAGGATAAGTAGACGCTTTGGAAATATTATTTATTATTTAACTACCTCCCCTCGTATTATCCCACAACCCACATTCAACTTACATGTGTTCCAACTTGAGCTTTAGCTCTACACTCTACGCACTATAGAGAGAAAGAGGAGAAGGAGATCTCGATACAAACAATCCCAATCAACTCATCATATTTTATTACGTTCCCTCCTCTTCTACATCCACCTCTTGTATTTTCTATGAATTTCTACACATACGGATCCATCCCATTGCCCTGTATATCGTAGCATTGTAGCATATACAGTAACAAAATATATGTATCTGCTGTAGATATATTTTATCTTTCCCTGTTTTCCATCCCAAATTACAAGGAGGGATTCTCCTTAGTCCTCAACCTCCACATTCAGTATTCAATTAACCAGCAGAAACTCGGGCTCTCAAACAAACAAACAAACTGAAAGTAAGCCAAAACTGGAAGTGAAACTGACACAGAATAATCGACTTTAAAGAGTTCTTGTACTTGTACAAACTTTCCTTGAATTTTTAAACGGTTCAAGACTTTACATATAAGTAAAAATCCTTAAGTTTAATTCTCTTTAATGTAATTATGTAATTTTGACTTCTGTATTTTTAACCTTGTTTGAATAATGCAGGGCTCGAAAAAAGGGACGGTTAATACATTTTACCATATACTGATCTATGTATTTTGTACTTGTGTATTGTTGCCACACAAATGTTTTAGATAATTTTTGAAAAAAAGGCACAAATAAAATTACGGAAAAGTCAAGAGCAATATTGTTCAGATGACTGATTCTAATGTCGGAAATCTAGCATAAAAATTTCCACACGAATCTGCAAAAGATCAAGTAAAAAATGACAAGGAATCAAAGTCAAGAAAAAAGACACGGTGACTATGTATGCTGTGTGACAAGGGGACGAGGGTGTCAAATGAGAAGAGTCTAAATAGTGCAAAGTCGTTCACACGCAAAAGGAGGAACTGCATATATGTAAAAGAGTGGGTAAGTGTAAAGTCGTGATAGACAGTCCGATTAATATTCAGTGGATTTATTGTCACCAATTTGAGTCGACAAGAACAAAGGAAAAGGAGTTAAACACGAGCATTTGGATTTACATTTACATTGACATCCGAAATATTCTACTGTATACGCTGTATATGTATTATGTATAAATGTATGGATGCTACATATTCTGAATTTTAGCATTGGTGGTTGAAGGGGAATCTTTCTCTCTCTCTCTCTCCTTCTCTTGTTCTTCTTCATCTGAATTTGTAAGTAGTTATGTAAAAGTGGAGTAAGTGGATTGGATTTTGAGCGGTGGGAGGATGAAAATGCCAATGTGTGCGTATGTATGTATGTATGCCTATTTTACATAGCAAGTCGAATACTTTATACACATGTATTCATACGTATTCATCCACTCCACTCGACAAGCACGGGCAAAAATCCATCCAGAGACAATTTTTGTGGGAATGTGAATGAGTCGACAAAGAGAGAAAAGGAAGAGAGAGAGCAAGAGATAGACAAGAGGAAAAAACGAGTTCTTTGTACAACAATTCAGATGCATCGTAAGTCACGGTTGAGAGAGCACTCTCCTTGCATCATAATGTTGACATTTTAACAGGGAACTGTATTAATTCTCCCGAGGGGCACATCTTCTTTTTCCATCACGTTACAACCTTATGTCACATTCAATCTAACTCTCTCCATTTTTCCATCTCCATCGCCATCTCTACATTATATCTCCATATTTTTCTCCATCTTCTACAGTATATAGTATGTATAGTATGTACAGAGTACAGAGCTATCTTCTATTTCTTTTTCTTTACTCGCTCCCCAAAAGATAATAATTATTCGAAAAACACCAGAGTAGAACACACGGAACTTTGAAACACATTCCATTCCATTTCGTTCCTTTTCTCTCGTCTCTTTACTCCTCGCTATTCTGCTGTTCATTGTCAGTTTGGCCACCAAAAAATCTCCAAAAAACGAACTCTTTAGTCCTCTTCGGTTCATTGTAAAGTAGTAATAATCATCATCATAATGTAATGGATGGCAATACCGATCCCTTTTTCTGTAAGGAAAATGAAAGGTACAAGGAAACATAGAAATGCAAACGTTAATTCCTATAGTATACACAATAAGTAATAATAATAATAATAAGTCGGCAATTATCCGATCAACATTATTATTATCGCATATCTCTTCATTCGACGTTTTACTTTTTTCACCCAAATGCTTCATAATCATAATGTTGTTATTATGTTACTATTATTTTGATTTTTTTAACGAAGAAGAAAAAACGAAGGATTCTGGACGAGTTAACCATTGAATGAATCGAATGTGGACGGAGAGCATACTGGATGCTGGATAAAGGTTGAAATGTTTGGATGGTGCATTTGGCGTGTTAACCGTATCCATATCCATGAATATGGGCATGGAGTTGAGTTGACTCGAGTTAACTTGATTAACCTCGCATTTCCACAGGTACACACTCATGGTAATAATATTATGTTGTGTAATGTAATGTAATAATAATAATGATACTTATTTTCAATCTACAATCTTCCACATACATACATACATAATACGTATGAGTATCTCTATCTTGAATTCTTTTTCTTTTCTTGTTCTCCATCCTCTAGCTTGGTGGTTCATTTTATCCATTGCATTTCATATCATATCATATCGCGTGCTCTTCTTTACTTGAAACGATATGAAAATTATGACAGGGGAAAAAGATAAAAGATACAACAGGTTCTATTTATCTCCCTTTTCCCTGTTTTTCCTCCTCGTATACCTTGAATTTTATCTTTTGATTTTATCTCCGTAGTTTGTACATATTTTGTATAGATGTACATACATATGTATTTGTTCGTACGTATATTATTGTGTGGTGTGGGTAATGGGCAATATTCTTTGTCAGTCAGATCTTCATCTCCATCTTCATTTTATGTTTTGTATTTTATTATGCTTTATGCTTAATCTGCATCTCTATACAGATTAAAATCAAATGTGATCATTTTTCTCGCTTAATAATTCGGATTAATTTTCTCTTCGTTCACAAGGGATGTACAATACATTGTACATTGTACATAAAGCAATGTACATATGTGTAAAATGTAAGATCAGCAGAGACTGTTATTATTATATTATTATCCTATTATTCACACGTAAGAAAGATGGAAAAGTATCGCCTTTTGGCGACTTTATTCCCTTGAATTGTAAGAATTGCAAAAGCTCGGAGTTAATAGAATTACGTGGAAAATTAAAATGGATTTAAATGAAATGTGCATGTGAATTAGGATCTGTCAAGTTTGCTTCATGTCTTTTGGCTTTTAGTTTCGCCTGTGCATTTTAAAAGTTATTGTAGGTATTTGTAATACTTTTGTTTTGTGCACATTTTGAGACTGCAAGCATTATAAGCATTATCATGGAGAGGAAGAGAAAAAAGTTGAAGTAGATAACATATTTTGTAGAATAATAAACACAGTTGTCCTACGGCTCAAAAGTACATCTGTAAAAATGCAGTCCAGTGCAAAGCCAGGATTTTAGACAGTTGGAGAAATTTTTTTGGTCTGACTTCTTCCATTTCTTCGATGGATACATAATACATAATACACACACATGCACATTGTACATATAACAAATATCTGTAATGCATCAGCAGCAGCAGCAGCCAAAACTCAACTGTCAAATCACCTCGAGAGCCATCACCACCATCATCATGCGGATCATTTGCATTTTGCATTTATTTTTTCTCTAATTTCCATTTACACCATCATCATCAACAAGACATCATGAATGATCACATACATTTTCTGTACACATAATATACATACATACATACATACACAGAAACTTTTGACTGGACTGTGTGCATCATCCTCTGAATGACCGACGGCAATCTTTCCATTCCATTCCTTTCAATGTATGTATTCCATTTCATTCCATTTGCCTGTCACAATCACACCCACCAATAGTTATGACAACTATGATTATCCTTCCAAGAAAAAGAATGAAAAATCATATCACATCACATAAGCAATTATTATTATTCTTTAGGAATTTCAGTTCTGCTCTAATCTTAATAAGCAGAATGCTCAATGCTCAAATGGAATGGTTAAATGGTACAGCATGGAAAGAAGTACATAGCAAAAAAGGATGATGGGAGAAAGAGTGCCAATTAACAAAAAGGTAGTCACTGCCAATCCAAATCCAAATCCAATCTATTTAATTTTATTATATCATGTGCACACATATGCACAATGCACATACATAGTTACAGATAAAATACACATTGTATTTTATGTTTTTCTTCAGAGAGCGCATATCATATCATATCATATGAGGATATTATGCACTCAATTTAATTCCAATTTCCATGTTCATTTCATTCCATTTCATTTTGTTGCACGGTCGTTGGACACCAAACTGGCGTTTTGGTCGGCTCATATATGACTTTTAATTCCACTTTTATAGTCATCTTGCTCATTCCCTGTTTGACTTTGACTGTGGCCCATCTCCATATCAAATCTTAGAGGTCTCTTGATGAACATGAACAAAAGTTGACTTTTCGTATTCATATTCATGTTATAATAGGTACAGAGAATATACAATATACATACATTTGAAATGTGAGCATTAGATTGTTGAAGGAGGAACAAAAACCACTCGCGGAGTTTCCTTCTTGTTAATTATTTCACTTAATTTTCATTTCTCTCTTTGCCTTTGCCTTGGCTCTAGCTTTGGCTTTGTCTTTGACTTTGGCATTATCTCAAATCTTGTTCAGTCTCTTTAAGAAGAAGAAGCAGAAGACAAAGAAGATAAAATGAAATAAAATGATTCTACTGAGAGTACCTTTGTGCTCCCTAATTTTCTCCCTATTTGTTCGCTCTCTGTCTTCCTCTTCATTCTATTCTCATTGTCTTTGCTTCTGCTCGGCTCCCTCGTTTACATTGCATTAAACTACAATGCCCATCTACACTTATACACACAAAGTTCCAAAGGAAATGAAAATGAACTAGAAAATGAAATGATACTCGCTCCTCTGCTTCTCCAGCACATACATACATACATACACAACTCCAACAAAACGAACCACTCCAGCTGTGATAATTGTCTGTTGGGAATTATTACGAGGTGATTCTCAACTTTTTAATTTCCAAATGCCCAACTTAAAACAATCATTTGGATACTCTGCCTATTCCTTGAATACTTTTACATATTCTCATATGTATACATTATGCATGGTTAACTATTAACTACCTATTTAGTTTCTTTTCTACTGAGCAATCAGCTGTTGACATGAGTTCACTTGTGGCTTTGGCGTTGACTTGGTTTTCGTTTCGGCTCCTGCTTTTTCAAGTTCACGTTTACGTTCCTTGTTCATACACCCATGGATCTACAATCTACATAGCCCATATCCGATAGATATTAGACTTGCGTATAAAGGTTAGGCGTAAGGTAGGTTATTACTCTGCTAATGCGCCTTTCATACCTTTAGCTCTCCTTAGTCTTTACGCTGACGAATAAGAAGAAGAAAAAGAACAAGTAAAAAAAGGAAGATGGAATCATGTAGTTTAGAGCGTGATATAGAAGATGAGCAAAATGGGCAAAATGAAAATGAATCTGACGATATGGTATGAGACTGTGGAGTGTATGGTGAGCCCTCAAAGATTGGTCCGAAGATTAAGTCACTTAAGATGAGCGGAGATGATGGAAAAAACAGAGGAGTGTGCATATGTATGTGTGTATGTATAAGTTTCTGTGTATTGGATTGGATTGACTATTTAGTATTTAGTATCGGATCCTTTCCTCATCTCCTTTTGGGTTTCATTTCATGTGTTCTTTGTGTTTGTACACTTCTCCGCTGCATACATTATTCTTGTTATGATAACAGCGTTTTTATAGCAAGGATATCCAATCCTGTGTAAAATTCTGTGTACTGTGCGGCGTGTGTGTAAAGTGTATAGTGTACATACGGAGGACAAAGTGAGTGGAGGTTTCATACAAAAACAGATGAGTTCTCACACATTCCCCATGTACAAATATTATCCGTTTATAGTAGTATCTACTTGCTATATATACAGAAAAATGTATAGCAAGTTACATATGTGTGGGTATTAAGAGAGAAGTCAAGTCGGGGAAAAACAAATGCGATGAGAATGAGATGGAGAGGCAAAGACCCCCAATTGAGAGAAAAGCGAAGGAGAATGCATATAAAAGTATTAAAAAAAGAAGCGACAAAGTAGCTGACGGATAAGTTTCCTCATCATTTTTTTCTCCGGCTTCCTTTTTTCTTCTGCTTCTACTTACTTCTACTTCTTCTTGATTTGGTTTGCTAGTTGAAAAGTAGAAAAAAGAAAGATCGAGCATAGGTTGAATAGTTAGAATTTCGAATACATTTTTTTCGTTTAGAAGGAGTGAGAACGAGATGCACATACACACGGATGGGAAATAGACAGTGAGATGGAGATTGAGATGAAAATGAAGATGAAGATGGAAACGGAGATAGAAAAAAGAAAAGAAGAGAGAGAGAGAGAGAGAGAGAGTCGGATCAACTTCTGATAATTGTTTGGAAACAAAACTTTGTCGGGGGCTTATTTTGCATGAAAAAAAAGAAAGACGAGATGAAGATAGGCAAAGGCAAACTCCAACTTACACACACACACACACACACAAAATACACACTTAGACAACTGTTTTTGAAGCAACTAATCTGTTTTGACAATTTACTTTTCTTTTGTGAAATTGCCAAGTTCATGAGACGCTGGGACGGAGGAGAAAAGTTTAAAAAATAACATTCGTGCCTACATATACGTACACGGTGAAGTGAAAAAGGCGAAAAAACGAGAAAAAGAAACACTTCCGTGAAGGAAGCAAAAAAAGAAGAAAGGAGTTTTTCTATTTACTGTACTCACGAGTAACTGAAAGTACATATGTATAACACAAAGGCACTGTTCGTTCTTACAAATACACAAAAATTAGAGGAGTTGAATGTGTGTAAGAGAGAAAAGTACCTTTATATGATGGATTTCTCTATCTTTCTCTCTTTTTTCTCCATCATCTTTCTATAATGAATGAAACGGGATGATCCCATCATCACGAGAGATTAAATAAATGTCCTGTGGGGATAGGCAGTGAAATAATCGCAAAATACATTAAATACATCTAACTTTCAGCATTCAGCTTTCAACTTCACTCCGTCTTTTCTCCACCTCTTTCTTTGAGTTCCCTTTCTCGTCTCGCTTGTTAAACTTTTTTCTTTCATTTGGTCCAAAAACAATGGAAAGGTCACAGAGAGTTTCCTATTATCATCACATTTTTTATTCCATATAAATATGTATGTATATTGTATATGTATGACTTTCCCCCGTTTGACGGTGACTTTTTATTCTATTTCAATTTGCAGTAGTTTCTTCTTTCCCTCATTTAAGCATATTTTTTTCTCCATTCCACGCCACTGATCGCCAAATTTTATTCCAAATTGTGGTGTAAAATTTTCACCCCAATATGCTCACTCTCTCTTGTCTTTGCCTGTGGAGCAAGGGTAGGAAGGAATCCTCATTTCACCCCTCCTCTTTCTCCCTTCTCGTTCCCTCTTAATGCTGAGCATTTTGAAACGTGTAATGTGTGATTACAGATATCGTTGTCCACATTTTATGCCACTTTGTATTGTGTTGTATTGCCTGGGCACACAAGATTAGCTCTATAATGTTCAGTATAGAAGCACCTACATTATATTTATACTTTGGAGTGAAATATATCTCAACTCCCTCACACACACACACACACACACACCAGTAAAACACAGTTTTGTGGGGGTGTTTTTTTCTTTTTTTTTGTATCTGCATGGAGAAACAATTCAAAGTTGAATGTTAAAGTTGGAAGAAGGTCTCGAGGCGAAAAGGAAAAAATAAGAGATGAGCTAGCGCGAGAGTCAGAGTCAGAGCCAGAACCCGGCAACCACCATAACAAGAAATGAACCATAGAAATACACATTTTCCATTTGTAATAACATTCACCCATCCCTGTAAATACCCACTATAAAGTTAACAACCTTATGCATATTTAAGCAAATCCGATTCTTTTTTCCTCTCCCGCTCCAGCCAGAGAACTAGATCATCATACACTTGAGCAAGTGTACAAAAAAATATTGTATGTAAACCATGGTTGGTATTACCCTCGTCTCATAGCTTCTGATTAACTCTCTAACCTCCAACACCCATTTGAACTACTCGAAAAAATAAGGAGAGAGCAAAAGAGAGAGAGAGAGAGAGAGAGAGAGAAAGGAAAAAAGAAAGCATTCGATTCTAGTTCAAGTTGAAGTTGTTTAACTTGTGTGTGTGTGTGTATCCACTCCCATATTTAAATACACACAGGAGCTCATGCATGCATTCTCGCCACGGGAGAGGATTCAAACCCACGGAGAAAGGAGAGAGAGAATCTTTGTGCAGAAAGAAAAAGAAAAAGTAACAACAGAAAATTTCATTCCATATGCAGATTACACCTCAGCCTTATGAGTTTTTCATTTTTAGTTTCTTGTCTGCTTGTTCTTTTTATACAGTAGATACAGTACAAATGAAAGTTGAGCTCCGTTTCATTTTCATTTTCATGTTCATTTCACTGGGTATGATGTGATATAATATAATATGATATGATACCATATGATATGATATCAAGGAGGAGCACTCATATTTATATGACTCCATATGTAATATGCATGTATGTATGTATGTATGTTTGTGAATTCCCCCCTATTCCTTCAAAAATCTCATCCAACTTCCATTATCTCTCTCACCAACCAACCACACTGTCGACTAGCCATAAAAATAAATAAATGCAAAATACATCCACACACTCAACTTCATTTCCTTTTTTACTCTTCTCCAACTCCATACATACATACATACATATTTATGTACCATATACCACAAACCCAATTCAAATTTGTCCCTTGACTTCTTTTTTTCAACTCCCTTTTTTATCTCTTGCTCCTTCACCTCTCTTCTTCTCCTCGCACGCTTCAAAATCCTTTGAGCCTCTTAGTTTTAGTTTTAACCAAGAGCAACACGGTGAACTTTTTTCCACTGTATATTATAATGTACTGTGTATATACACTGTGTAAAACACTCCCCATTATGTGTATACATAAATCCAACATGCAAAGTGGAGTCAAAAATGTTAAAATTCTCATTCAAATCCAACCACGACTACAAAACTCTGACTCTGACTCCGACTCCGACTCTGACTTGAACTTCAAATCCGGAATCCAAATTCACATTCAAATCCAAATTCAAATCCAACCAGCAAAGGCAGCGGCAGGGATGAAAAAAGAAGAAAAGGAAAAATTTGAATAATAATAAGAAGGAAAGGACTGAAGGTCCCCACAATTAAGTCATTATCTCAATGTGCTCTGGAAAAATTAGATAAATGACGAGAGAGGAGTAGAAGGAGAGAGAGAGAGAGAGAGAGAGAGAGAGAGAACCTTCTCTTTGGGGGAAGATTAAACTTTTCTCGGTGTATAATGTGAGTATATAGCTATGTATGTATGTATACACGCATTTGTATCGTTCTCTTCACTTGTCCTCACTTTACTCTAATATTATGACTAAAGACTAAAGACGTGTGCCTCCAAACACATTTTTCTCCATTCCTCTTCTCCAAATTCATTCCTTTTCTCCCGTGTTCCCATTTTGTTTCACGAACCAACGCGGTATGTAAATGGCAGTCATTTGGTGTTTTAATTAAATTGACATTTTTCATTCTTCTCTCCTTTTTGTTCGTGTATCTGCATGTAGAACAAGCAAGGCCGACCTACAATATCCAACACACATCATACATACAGTACTCAGATTATTATATCTACTATACATACATTGGTTGATACAAAATGAGGGGAACATATGTCAACCCACTAAAAACAAAAAGGTCTCTTCTTCTACTCCTTTTCTCTCCCCATCTTCTTTGAGTCTATTAATTATTACCATTTTCCATATTGTTCTTCTCGTCATAATTGCATATTACATATATACATGTATATGTACTTGATACTGTTGACTGGATGAGAAGTTGGAGTTGAAACAAGGGGCGTTTTTTTAAACAGAGAAAATATTTGTGACCACGGAGAAATGTGGAAAATATGTGGATAAATATAGGTGAGCAATCGGCTAAGGGTGGTAAATGGTAATGGTAATGGTAATAGGAACGGTGTAATAGTAAAATAGTGATGGTTTACATTTTTTGAAATGAAAAGTGGGAGACGCTTTTCCAAAGGTTTAAACTTTTAAAGTAAAAGATCATTTAGGAAACCCATGATTTAGAGTAAAAGAAGTAAAAAAGGTTTTTTTTTATTTCCATGCATTTCTTTCCTATTGGATGCATGGTAAATACATAGATGTATAAGAATACATATAAAAGTTGGGATGATGATCACTGACTTGTGAGCATTGAGCTGAGCACACACTGAAGGAAAAAAATAAGGCCGCCTGTCAAGTAATAAATGCAATAAATTTGTTGACGCAACTAAAATTACATTGGGAAAATTATGCTTATTTTCTCGAATGAAATTTTTGGTTTGCCTCCAATGATTAGAGTTATTAGCAATTTGGGCGATTTAAAGAGGCAGGAAAAGAGCAAGACAAGCCATCAATGAGAATAAGAAAAGGAGAAGGAGATGGGTGCCCACAAACATATATATTCACTTAAATCATTACACACACACACACATGCGTATATAGATTCGAATCCTCATTTCCTCCAATTTTGATGTGGATATACATTATACATACATATAGAATAAAGTAAGTACATAAGCATTTCTCTTATTTTCTACACCCTTCGTTGTGCTTCAACCTCGGCTTCAGCTTCAGGTTGAAGCTGGAGAGTTGAAGTTGGAAAAAAGGAGAAGGAATAAATATCAAAGAGACTTGAAACGAGAGAGAGAGAGAGAGTTTAAGAGCATGTTTGATCCGCCTTTGAATGAAGGGCACCTTTATTTCCAAATCGAAAATTACTGTAATCATTCATTTCAACTTGAAATTTCCTCACTGGCTTGATGATATGTTTCGATTCTGCATCCCTCCCTTCTTCTTCTTCTTCCCTCTTTTCATTTCATTTCATTTCAACTCGAGTCGACTTAACTCTCAACTCGGTCCCCACAAATCCAGTGTACATACGACCATTGTTTTGTTTTGTTTTGTTTTCCTCTTCCTCAACCACAACAACTCACAACAATCGTTTTTCTTCCTTTCCCTTCTCCATTTCCCCGTATGTATACATACATACATTTATTTGTATGTAAGTTTATTGCTTTACATTCTACTTTAATGTGGATTTGAATTTGGGTTTGAATTTGGCTTGTGCAGAGGTCCAAAAGCATTTCATTAAAGCATTACATAATATGATATTATTTTTCTCACATCCTCCGTCACAACTTCTTGAAAAGGGAACGCTGAAGCGAGCCAAAGCAATGCAAACCAAACCAAACCAAACCAATTCAATTCCAACGATACATATCTGTAGATACTGAGTACTGAGGTATTAACTATATTAACAATGTATGTATGAGAATCGGGAATGTGTGAGTGTGTAGATCGCAAGTTTTTATCTCATTTCATTACATCTCCTCTCTGCCCTTTTCACACCGCTACATATGTATCATATGTACAAAACACAAACAAACATTTCCAATATGTATGTAATACATAGGTTGACTATTAACTCTATTACGTTCAACTTTTTACACTATACGTAAGAATTGAGAATAACTTATGAAGATCGATCCACCTGCCTTTTCCTTGGTAATAATTCGTAATAAGAAATTTCCGCACCGTGGTCTGCATAGCTAATTGTAATTGTAATTGCAATCGTAATTGTGCTTTGTTCAACTCTCAATGTACAATGTATATGGTTACAATATGTGTGTACAGTGTACAGCACATACATACGTATTACGTATGGCAATAGGATCGTAATTGGAATTGTTGGAATTATTGCTATTAAACTGTTAAAATTGAGGATTGCTCCTCAATTATAGTTTTTACGTGGTATCAAATCCAAGAATCTGGGATGGAAAACCGCCATGGCCATGATGATTGCTTCTCCCAATTTTCAACATTCAACTTTTTAAATTCTTCGATGCGATTCAATTTCAAGATTTGAGCTTTGGTGGTATCAAAGTGTTGCATATGTATGCATATTGCATAAGCGTCAATGGTTAAACCTTCCAATATGTAGTTATAGCTTAAAAAATAGCAATAAAAATAACTACTAGAGTTTCCGTGCACTATGTTTTGAATCTAAAATATGCAGTTTTCGTAATAGACTGTCGACGGTTAATTTTGACATTGAGTCATGAAGTTGAGATAATCGTTTAGTCATTCAATCCTCGCAATTCTGAACCTTGCAATCTTGTTTATTGTATTCATATTTAAATTTAAATTCAAATTCGAATTCGTGGAGGTTTCTCCTATTTGTTGGTTTATCCCCAGTTAATTTCCTTTTACTATAGAGTACAGTACTGTAAAAATCATAAAAGAAACAATAATGGTAATAATAGTCACTCCACATAAATACAGGGTAGAATTTTATGATCTAGACACAGGGAAAAGGTTATTTTCCCCAGATACGATCCTTTCTCTTGCCTGTCATTCTCAATCAACCAGCTCAAAATATCTGTTTAGAACAGAATTGACCTTTTTAGTGTTTTTGTGTTTTGCGTATCTATAGCTGAGTTGAATTACCAATCAAGAATGTGAGAATTGACAGCATCACGGTGGTTTACGACTTTTACAACATTTAATAAGTTAACGGCTATCTAATTGTTTGCTACTGTAAAATAAAACCTGTAGTTGTAATACCCTGCCAAAGTTTGCAATATTGCTGTTTTTTAATTATCCTAAGCATTAAAGCCCACCCGGTATAAGGTATAAGCACGTTGGCCACCATTGAGCCAATTGCGATTGAAATTAAAATTGCCGTATTTTTTACACACAGTCCTGATTCTCTGCTCATGTTCAATATGCAAAGAGGATGATGGACTTGTTCGCAACATAAAATGCACGAGAATAAATGATAAGGAAAGGGAAGAAAAATAGCAAGCAGTTGAGGAAGAAAAAGTCAAAGTCAGTGACAAGACATTAGGCTAGCCCTCATGTTGAAAAAAGTTTAAAATCATCTGACTCAGCATCGTGCTCTTCCCTCTTCGTCTCCATTCTTTATTCAATAAAGAGAACAAAGTGAGACAAACTCTTTAGTCGACCACCAACATTCAGCATTGAGTAGATATTCACTATGCACTGCTTTGTTTCCACACTGATTGTGAGTCAACGACTTGCGACTAGGACTACGACTCAAGACGACTCGGTGGCTTTTTCGAGTGCCTTGTAAACTGTTGTCGTGTGGCTTCGTTCTCATTCGTCTCTGAACATCGAGTCAAGTGTCTATATCCATGTACAAGCATATAATATGTATGTATTCACGTTGCTGGTTCTGTGGTAGTCTTCTATCGACATCGTCTTGGTCTTGGTCTATATTCTCAATAGTCTGAGTCGTCGCGCTCCTAACTTCTCACTCCTCAAATTTCTACTAACTGTGTACTATGCACTGTGCACAGTTCACAGAGACAAGTTGTAAGTCGTAAGCTGTAAGTTATGGCACAGCCAGAGATACATATAAAGAGAAAGAAAGAAAGAGAGAGATGGTGAATAAAGGCAAACTTCTCCGTTTTCCATTTGAATTGTAAATTATGACCTACACTGTCTCTGTACTAATTATTACTTCTCCATTTTGATATATAATGCTCATAAAATTTAATGTAATTGTACATTGTACACAATGAGACACACTCACACAGTGAGAAAGAAGAAAGACGAAATAATAAATACTCCATGTTAAACACACAGTAAGTATGTATAAGTAGGAGAAGAACAAGAAGACGACGAGAAGAGAACCCCCAGGAAAACTCAATCCATGCGGATACATAAGTCAGTCTATTTGAGCTCCGAGTCAAGATTTAGGCATAAATACAATAATTAACTATTTCGTCGTCGTCGCGACTCCCTTCGTGTCTACTTTGCATATACTGTACGTTTCATTCCATACCAACAGCTCACTATAACCATCCAATATCGGTGTGGTAATAATAATTTTATAAACAGTAGAATGTAAACTCAAAACTGTTCAAACTTTGGACCATTCACATTCTTGAATTCCGAAGCAATCTTTGCTTTGCTTGGCTTTGACTTTGTGAAATTATTCACAAAGAGAACAAATTGGAACAAAGCAAGGATATGGCATAAATTTTAAATGGGGAATGGAATGGCAAAGGAAATATTAATAAATAAATTGTGGTGTAAGTATAATATATGTAATAACTACAAATACATGCCTTGCTAGGTTTTGATTTTTGATTTTGTATTATATATGTGTATGTATTAATACATTCATTTAGGTAATGAAACAAATCTTTGGGGTGGACTTGAAATTATCAATGTTTAATTCACAAAGTCAAAACAGATTGTGGAAGAAGAAGAACACGTTCAACGCTAAATGCAAAATAGAGCCGACATGTACATAAGTACGATGAGCGTAGATGATATGGTAAAATAGAATAGGATATGTATTATACATAAATGAAATGGGAAATGTAAACGTCGGTATTATTTCGTGTAAATGCTTTATTATTATTATTGTGAGTTCTTCAATAGAAGATGAGGAATAAAGAAAAATATTACTATTATTCCTCTTTTTCTTCTTCTTTGGTCTATACAATCAATTTACATTATGAGCTCCAAATTATAGTCATTTCAGTCATTTGGCGCATAAAATAAATTTATAACAGCCCCATATTAATTTTTACAACTCTAGAAACAAATCACGATTCTCTTTCTCTCTCCCTCTCTCGCTCTCGCTCTCTGTTTCTGTGTGTAACACTGAGCTTTTAGTTTAAATGGATATTCCATCATTTCATTTTATCCATTTGAACAAAACGGCTACACAACTAGTTGAACTGCTTATCTCTTCTTGTATTTCATCTCCTTATACCTACTCCTTCTACTTCTAGTTCTCCTTCTCTCTCTGTTTCTGGAAATTACCAAGTTGCTCCATCAAGATTGAACTGGTCAAACTCACGACTTGACCACAACCTCAACCATTTCAATTCCTATTCTAATTCTCTAATAGTAATGGTAATAGTAATAAGCATGATTTCATTTTCATATTTTTTCATATTAATATTATTATCTCTCGTTCCCCCTTTTTTTCTCCCATTCTCTCTCTTCCACCCTTTATCGTCGATTATCATTCACAATTTACAATTTATTTATCGAATCGTTTATCACCGTGTAATAATGATAATAATAATAATGATTATTGTTGAATGTTGTTACTGGGCGCCCTGACTGACTCTGCCTATTAAGAATTTAGTTAGTTTCCTTCCATTGGATAGGATAGGATAGATTTTGGATTAGAATAATACTACCACAGATACATACATGGATTTTCATGGAATTAAAAAGGAGCAAAAAAGCTCTATATGTATGCCATTTAAGAATTTCCTTGAACATTCTTTGATTTTCGATTGGATTGGATTTGAGATTTTACAAGAATCTTGATTGTTCGGCTATTTCGTTTAATTTCTAATTTCCTCACGTTTTTTCCCCAGAGTAAATAACTTTTCCGTTGAGAGTTTTTGACTTGCAAATGTTGTGTGCCTTGTGAGCTGCTCAGTATTTAAGCTCGAGTCAAAAACTGAACAAATCCCCAAGTAAAAGAAACGATTTTCTCCTAATCTGCATCCATCTCCAAATGATCCTTAAAATATTGATTTTACGTGAATTCCCCTTTCTTACAGTTCAACTTTTTATGATTTCAACACGCATCATCCTTTGACATGCTTATGTATGTATTTTTCTTAAAAGTTGACTGACAGCCCGCTCAGCCAGGAATTTTGTAACTATTGTGTATTGTGTGTAGTGTGTACACTATGGGTTTGATTTGCCTTGGCTCAGGATTGAGATTGAGATGGTAGAAGAGATGGAGATAAGAAAAGGGATCTTAACTATTTACACGCATTAAAGAGAAATGTGCGTTATGTTTACGTGTATAATATTTATGCATTTGATATTACAGGGCTTGAGTCTGAACTTGAGCTCAGAGACACGAGACAGAAGACCTCAGGAGAAACTACAAAATTCTAGAGTACTGTACTGTATTTATGTATACAGTATATAATGTACCGTCTTTAAACGCATTTACGCGTACACGGCTTGATGCTTGATCCCGTTTATCTAGATGTGTGAATGCGGTTGGAATTGTAGTTCAACTTGTGTGTTTGGTGTTTGTCTGCTGTGTGTACATATGTCTGTATGTATCTGTATACGGACAATAAGCAGGATCAAAGAGGAAAAGAGCGAGTCCTCAGGGCAAAATGATCACTGACTCACAGTCAGTCACTCGGTGAGCCAAGAAGTTGGCGTTCAAGAGTTAAAGTTGGAGGAGGTTCAACATCCAGTAAAGCACCCTTTTCACTTGTATGTACACAATGTAATAAAGGTTTAACGAATCAAAGAACTGAGGGCAAAATGCCGTACATACCGTACATAAAATAGAAGGCAACAAGAAATGTCAAAAAAGTTTTATATATTATTATGATAGACTTACTGCGGAAATGATATGTTCAATGTTCAAGACGAGGGGAGGGAGATTCCCATTTTTGGATAATTTCCCGGTACACATACGCACACACACACACATATACACATTACACATGTTCATACTTGCACACATGATCATAAATCTGGAATATAAAATAGTGTGCCATGTATAACAATGTAAAGTTGGTTAAGGAATACACATTTTCACTGGCAATTATATCAACTATCACCCTTTTTGTATTATTATTATAGTTTTTTTAAGATAAAATACAAAGTTACTCCAAGTTCAACTGCAACCTCAAATAGAATATGTAATTTGGGTAGCGGAGAAAAAACATGAGGTAAAAGGAGAAATAAAGTAACCCACATACGTACAATATAATACATAGATACATGGACACACAAAATAAAGATAAAGACGAAGGCCGGCTGATTCCGATTTTTTCAAACATTTGTTGTTCAATTTACCTACATATACATATACGTAACACAATGTATCTGTGTATAAGTATGTATTGGTAACATGTCCAAACTGAACCTATGTTAAGATTTTGAATTTGGAGAAGGAAGAACATGGAGAAATGGTCGGATGGACGGACCCGTAGAATAAGAAAATTCAAAAGACAGGTTACAATTTCCAAGTTAAAAAATTGAGGTAGCCTAATAACATAATGGTACCGTGGCAAGAATAAAGCATCATAATTTACTATGTACTCTTCTTCCTCCTCTACGTCTCCTTCCTTTTTTCTCCATGTCCTCTATATACCAACCAACATCTCCCCTCATTCCGCACACAATGAATCTTGAGGAAGAGAAGAAAAAGAAAAAAAGTTGAGAGATATGTTCTGCTTAATTTTTACGAAGGAAATTACTTTGGGAAAATCTAAAATTTGGATCTATACAAGGACGATTTTTCTTCCTTTCATCTCTTCTTCTTCTTCTTCGTCTTTTATACAATATTTTTCTTATGTGATGACGCGTCTTGGTCGTACGTAGTCCTAGTGTTATTATTATCGATAGTATTTGTATTCATATGTATGTATGTATTAGTACTCACGTACGTGAACACATGTGGAAATCTCCGTTTCTAACAGTATTGCGGGTTCCTTTGTAGCATTTTCAAGTTGCAATCCTAGTCGTCTATCACATGAATACGTACGTACATACATATAAAGTTTTTTGTGCATAATAAAAAAACATTGTACAAATACTCGGAAAAATTCATATATTGTCTACATGGGGCAAATGTATGTATGGAGTTAACAGCACAGTGTAACAGTAACAGTAAAAACGAAGAAGCTGGATAAAAATTGTTCTCTTCTCGGGAAAATGTACAAACTAGAAAATTCTCCATTCTCCATGTTTACTCGACGTTGGCTTTTGCTTTGACTTTGACTCTGACTCTGACTTGGACTGCTCCTTTTGCTCTCTGCTCCCGTTTAAATTGAGCCCAAACTGTATTGTACGGATCCATAATACAGTGTATGTAAAAAATGCATGTGTATGTGAGTGTGTGTGTGGCGAAAGAGAGAAAAATAATTTCTCTTCGCCCTCGCTCACTCGCTCGAATCAAAAATGGAATGCAAAAACAATTTGGACCGTGTCAACCAGAGCCGAGGTTCATTTTTCATTCTCATTCTCATTCTCGCACCACACTCAAAAAGTCAGTGGAGAAGTGGAGTCAAAGAGAAATCTCACATGTGAATGTGTATGGAACAAATACGATATGTGTGTGTACACACAAAGTCAAGAGACGGAGAGAGAGAGAGAATAAGAATCCCTGGAAAATGGGGAAAGAATGAAGAATGAAAATAAAAATCGAGACAAAACACAGAGAACGAAAGAGAGAGAGAGAGAGAATCGTCGACAACTACATTTCAACAACAAGAAAAAAATGAGGAAAATGGGAAAAGTTCAGAGCGTCACCCACACACTCATTCCTCATATAAAATACGATTATAAAATAAGTATATTCCAGAGTTGAAAGTTAAGCTACGTTTTCCACGTTGATTTTCCCATTCTATTTTCGCGTTCTCATTTTCCCTCTCATTCTATTTATTCGTAAATTCAGAAATTTGGAATGAAAGTGTGTATGGAGTGAGAGTACACTTACATGCATAGACTGACTGGGGAAAGATGAAAACACGTCGTGACCATTTGGCCCCGCCGACAACAAGTCAACAAGTGACCGCTCCTTTTCCATTTCCTTTATCTATATAAGTATCTATGTATATCTCCGCTGTATATATTGTACACCTAGGTTTATAACAGCATATGCGCTGTGCTTTTACATACAGGCTTTTCATCATTCATCTTTCCTACAGCTATTTATGCACTGTACATAGCTGTATGTATATATCTATGCAGCATATTCTTTCACCCTCTCCATTATTTCTCACCACACACAATCTCAGCACCCTCCTTTCAAAACACTGGATCGAACTGGACTAAACCGAGCTGTGCACTTGCTCTTTTCCTTTTTATACATATAGATATTCTCCATTGTATGATATATGATACGTTGCTATACTATGAATCAGGTAGAGCTTGCTTTGAGAATGGAGCCTATATATCACCGTATACCATACATTGCAAATTTGCATATTATTGTACAAGGTTCCTCCTGAATTTTTGTCCTACTGTGCTTATCAGTTTATCCCGTGCCGCTCACTCAAAGTGAGATTGAAGAGAAAATTAGTTATAATAACCTCCGCCATTAATTAGAAGGTAAAAAATTGTAGTGTAGTACAAACTTTTAACAGCCACTCATAAAGCTTTGTCCACGGCATACACAATATGTATGTGTTGCACATTTCCGGCAAATGTGGTGGTGCACGAACGTCAAAATCATGATGATAATATAATTACTTAATCTTTCACCGATCAATTGAGGAGGGAATGATAATAAAATGATTATCATTACTGTATAAACTTCAGGGGTGAAAAATACGACTGTTTAATTTACTTCAATTAAAGCAGTGTACATACTACATACAATACACAAGTGAACACATTATGAAAAAATTATATGGGAAATGTTTCACACTATGGTCAATTTCCCACTTATTTATTTGTGTGTATGTTTAACAATACTGTGAACGTTGTGTTAAACATGCATATCTTACATGTGTACAAAATGTGATTTGGTCGAAAATTGAGTAATTGAGGAAATAGACATTTGTCCATTTGGAAAGACAACATGACGTAAGGGCAGCGGAGGAGAAACGTAATATTTACTGATAAAAGGAAAAATGCGACTGCTAACTGCTCACGACTGATATCATATGATAAAATGTATAATGTATGTATGTACATGGGGTTGTGTGTTTTTTTGCCTGTGAGATAACTAATAGCTCCAGTTTAAATGTCAGACGAATCGATTCGAGTCGTCGGTTGCGTGTTTTACGAGTAAGTTGTGTTGGTTTTTCTCCCTCTGCCTTTTTCGTTTCATTTCGTTTCCTTTTTTCCATTTCTCGCTTTTCTCTCCTCCTCCTATTGCTATGCATGTACATATGTATGTGTGCATTTAGGCTGAAAGTCAATGTGAAAATAGCGCGGGGAAAGCGAGAAGTGTTAATAAAATGAGATGGAAATGGAATATAAAAGTGGAAAAATGGATAAAGATAATAGATTAACTATCTGTGTCTGTATGTGTGTGTGTGTGTGTGTGGATAAACGGTTGCTTTTTTACTCTATTTTTACTATTGAATGGGATGGAATGGGATTGGTGAGCAAATTTACCCATTTATGCTCATATTCATATTCATATTGTCTCTGTAAAAATGGAAAATGGACAGTTGACACGGGAACATGAGATTGAGGAAAAACAAGGTTAATATACTTGTAAAAGTTGTGGACTTTGACATTGTAGAAAAACAGCTTGCTTAATATTACACACACACACACATACATACGGACAAAACCGAGGTTTTTGTTCCTCTATTTTTTCACCAGACGATATACTTACATACACTACACACGTACGTACGTGCATATGCATGTATTTTCGTAAATTGCTTCTGCTCCGAATAACTGGATAGAGATTGGAAAAAATTGTACAAATGGACGAAACTAAATGGGCTCTGCATTGCCTCGGCAAATCTCGGCATATATGTATATACATATACGTACCAATGTTCAATTCCTATCACATCACATTATTATCATTATCATCATCATCGTCATGTTTGTGTATTTCCGTGCAACTTGATGTTTTAGCTCAGCACTTTGGGTATACAAACATTTATCATTCTAGAGTGACATAATGCACCCTCTCCAACTATACACCCATGTACATAGTACATACACATATTATATGCATCTCCGTTCTGCCTACATTTCTCCGTTTATACTCCATTATGGATGGATCACACATCCACGTACATGAAGTTACTGTACAGTTTTGAGCTCCTTTTCTCTGCGTGGTTTTCTTAATTTTTTCATCTGACGATTGAAAACCCTCAGTTTTTTTGTATTCCTCTGGCTAATAAACAAAAATCCTATCACCTTGCTTTCCCTTCTCTTTCTGCTTCCTACTTTTCTCGTTTTACCTCAAGACACTTAAAAAAGCTAAACTGTTTAATATAACACGGAATTGAGATGAAAAAATGTGGGAATGTGGAGTGAAGCATCTTTTTTCATTGGATTCCCCGGTAATTTCTGTATTTTTAGTAGTACATTGTAAGCAATATCTTCTTTTTCTCATCTTCACACACATCATTTCGTTCGTCATTACCTCAAGTTGTAAGTATGTGGCTGAGTAATTTTTCTTTTTCTTTCTTTCTTTATTTCTCAATCTTTCTATAGGGTTTATGCATATACACGTACATTTAAAAACGAAAAACGGGAGAGGAGATGAGAGGAAAAATGAAAATGAATGCATATCCTAATGATCCATCCATCTCAAAAGTTGAAGTTGGAAGTAGATCCATTTGAATCAACAAATGGCAGACTCCGTCTCTCTCTCTCTCTCTATCGTCTACAGTCTACAGTCTAGTTACATCCACACACTGCACACTATTCAATCTATACAAATACAAATACTATTAGACATGTCCACAACTCCATAGATTATCTATTTATACAAGGAAAAATAACTGAGAACATGAAATATGGAATATGCATCATTGGAGAATGAAATACGTGTGCTTACGTACATACAGTGTAGAGGGAAATACATATGAAGGTATATCTTAACTATATGAATTAAGAAAATGGCCCAATACAAATATACGCGGAGAAATGTGGGGAGAACTTCAGCTTCAACTCAAACTCAAACTCAACTAAGACTAAAGGCAGAAGCTCAATGTTCAGGAGACAGACGGATCTGTATATTATATCTCTGTCTGCATTAACAATAATTTTAACATCATCCATCATGTTGTGTAAACTTTTTCGACTTTTTCGACTCTCCAGCGGCAGCAACAGCAGCAGCAGCCCGTTTGTTTTTTTGTTATCCAAGTCAAACAGACGTTTGATGCTCGAAACACTACACACATACACACACACATTCGAGTCAACCATTTTTTCTCTTGCCTAATATTTTCCATTCAGTCAGAAAAATTCTTGCAAAAAAAATTCATTCAAGAGAAACTCCACACAAGACAAGATAACTAAATACAAAAGTCGAGGGACAAAACACTGACAATTAAATAATGGGAAGCCGTTACACGATTACGACCCAAATGGATAAAACAAATGTGGGGACAAACCAAAAGTGAATTAATGACTAACAAGTGCTAAATAAATGTTGTACTGTGGAAATGAAACATAAAATATTGTTATTGTTGTCTGGTGTCTTGGGCTTTGCGCCTTGCGGTGATGTGGTGCTAATTGGTGGAAATGTCCACTGAAACCACATAACATTGCATTGAAAATTAGAAATTAGCCGAATATCACACACATACACAATGCGATTATGCTCCAGTTTTCATACCGTACATGCATAGGAGAGAGGAGATGACTAACTGGAGAAAAGGATGAGAATAGGATGAAATGTATACATACATATACTCATATACTGCGGATAGAATGGAATGAAAGTGAGAAAGTGACTCGTGAGAACCCCCAAAGGAGCAGGGAAAACAAGTTGGCGGTATAATAAAGTGTAAAGTGAGGAAGGAAAGGCGAGAAAAGATGAAGAGAAACGGAGAAAGAGCGAGTCAACTTAATGATATGAAAGGTTTTCATTTGAAAATCATGTTTAACATTTATCGTTGCTTATACTTATGTACAATATGCATGCATTAACGCCAGTGCCAAGGAATGTACATGTGTAATACTTTTATATAGCTACATATAGTTATAGTTGTACAGTATTATTATGAGTAAGGGCAGGAAGAAATGTTTTTGGTGTTGGGGAACAATTTTCAGGGTTATTTAGCATATGAATCCTTTAATTCCACTAATGGATTTCCACACCAAACTGTACGGCAGGAGAAAGAGAAAAAGGCAAAAGGAAGTGGGAATGGAGGAAGTCGAGAAAATGAGACGAGGCCCAACAAGAGAAATGGAGAAAGAGAAAGAAAGGGAGAGAGAGAGCAGATCGAGCTACGACTTGGAAAAGTCGTTTCATTCCTTTTCAACTCATTTCCAGGGAATACATGTGCTGGATGAAAAAGTGAAATAGGAATAAACTTTGCCGCATTCATATTCATATCCTCATGTTTAAAACAGTCGGGTTTCATCTCTTTATCCAGTTTATTCATTCATTTACACATAATTTCACAAGAAGAAAATCCCATAAGAGGAACAGGAAAGTTCAGTATCTCTAATACCATACCGTGCAAATAAGTGAAACGTATACATACATAGTTAATTATTTATGTATGGCAAAAATACAAATGGGGGACGGAAAATTAACAAAAGGCTAACATCTAATATCCAATGATGCACTTTTATTCTTTGACTATTAGACTATTAGTAGCCTGGACAAATTGAAATACACTACTGAAATATAAAACAATAAAAATATCGGACACATTATGTAGGGCAAAAAGAATCCAAAGTCAGCGTACTGAGTGAGTAACATGCTGAAGACTTGGCTTTGGCTTTGGCTTTGTGTTTGCATTCAATTTTGCTCAAAGTTCGTTGAGTAAAAACGTGAGTGACAGAAAACTCGACTCTGAAACTTGATCTCCGAGTTAATAAAGGAAGTCCCATTGTTTAGCTTTCAATATAAAAATATGTACAAATAATAGATCAGAAGCAGAACAACAACTGCAAATGTAGGTACAAGAATGGTGAAAAAGAAACCATTCTTTTCCTCGCCTTTCTATATGTATGCAGTATTCAATGTACAAATGTACATACATATGAGTATTTTTATTTTATGGGGTTGAAAGGTGTCACGCAAGTAAAAACCATACAGTACACTATACATACATAAACATACTGGCTTTGAGTTTTGACTAGCAGACCATTTGTTTTTCCACTGAGGTCGGCTCATGTCAATCCATATAATACTCAATCTCACATTCATTTCCTAACCACGACCACTTGCCTTCTTACATACTTGCCTGATGCTTGCATTTGTTCTCCCGTCCTTTCGTGTTTTTGTACATACTGATAGCCATCTATACATAATATACATACATGCAACAGAAAACAGTGCACAGGCGGAGGAGCAATATCTGTCATCTTAGTACTCCAAATTTGTATACAATACCAAGTACAAGTATACAGATACAAGTTTATCTATTCCTCCAGCTTCCAGATCCCAGATACATGACACATGATACAAATAGACGTTCCAGCTCCAATCTTCACCATGTCGTCCTTTAGTACAATGAAACGACAAAAAGAGATCGGGACTAAAAATGTGTATATGTGTGTATAAAAATGAGCGTCATTTATTTAGTCAAGTATAAAACAAAGCGGACTGGATTGACGGAATGAGTACAAAAAAGGAGCAACCCTTCGTCTTCGCTCCACAAGACAAGACAACAGTATTGCACCGTATTGTATTACATTTACTTTTATATTTCTCATTCGATTTTATACATACATGTAGAATCCCTTTCCTTTCTGGTTACCGTTCAAATAACATTATCAATTATCACACAAATACATATAAACAGCCTTTGAAAAAAAACAAAAATAATATCAAGTAATAAACTTTGGTTTGCCTCTCTTCACGGAAATCAAGAGCGACAGTTACATGGAGATTTGGATTTTCGATTTTGAAGTTACAAATAGATTCCTCTTTAATGTAGTATGGACGCCAACATGACTCGGAAAAACACCTAAAGAGAAATTCAAGTAGGCCTGTCTGTCTTTGTATGTATAATGTGTATAAAGTATAGTCTCTTTGACCTTATCTGCCATATGATGTCAACCCGGACAAAATGAGACATTTTTCCAAAGCAACTAAAACGAACAAAGAAAAGAAAAGAACAGAAAAAAGTGGAAAAGAAATGGAGAAGCCAATGAAATTTGATCAAGATATTGCCTTTTATTCCTCCAGAGCCCATATGTAACACATGTACTATCTGCACGTTTCACCATACTAAACAAATACTAATACTTGAGCAACAAGGAAAAACCTATTGTATGCTAATGTACTCCTCCATGTATCTTATTTATCATGGGAAAAGTAAAGCTCAATCAGAATACGCTAAGAGGAGTCAAGTTGAACATGAGGATTGAGAAACTGGGAGAGTCATAGAGAGAGAGAGAGAGCCAGCTGGTTGCAAATGCCCGCTTTGCCGACAACTCGTCATTCTCATCCTCATTTGTTTATCGGACTCGGATTTTTACGGCTTCGGTTCATTTGATTCTCAAAATATATGACCACTTATCCTCATCATTTACTGTCCATATATATTTACAGTACATGGTGTGTACATACTATGTAATATGTATATTTAGTCAACACACACATCCCATTATTATCTCTATAATTGCCGGAGCCACTCAACACAAATACCATCAAATTCATGCCGATATGAAAAAGCGGAAAGGAATTTTTTGTTGCCATAAAGTACATACAAATAGATAGATAGCTCACATTTTTTCATTCCTCTTCTTCCTCAATATGTATGTATGTACAATGTGCACATGTGTTGTGTGCACATTATGCACAAGATACTAATAAAGAGGATCCTGGATGAGATAAAATGTGAGCGAGAGACAGACAGACATCAAATCAGCCTCCTCCTCCTCCTACTCCTCATCTCAGCTCATCTGCATACGAAGGAACAACATTGAAACGACTCTATTGCATTATGTTTTATTATTATCTCCCATCTCTCTATCTTTCTCTCTCTGTGCATAAAGAGTGGACGCGTAAAATGTAAAATGTAAAAGATCAGGGAGAAAAGAAAGGAAGCATAAATATAAATACCACTCATCCGCCAGCTACAAATATATAGATTATATACAGACTAACTTGGAGTGTGTTTGTGCCTACGTTTGCATCTGTATCTGTATTTCTGTGGGATGAAAATTAGAATGAGAGAGAAGACGAAGAAGAAAGAAAAGGAAAGGCGGTGAGGATGACAGAAAAAGAACAAGGGGTGAACTAAATAGGAGCATTAGCAATCGTGTATGCATAATGTATCTATAATGTAGAGTAAAAGAATATTAATATAAAGAATAGACTGATTGGCTGGTTCTTCTTTTTCCTTTCTGAATACTTACATACATTCTAGGTGTATATAACACAGATAAAATTCAATCCATGGATAAAGAGGGAAAGAAACTATGTAAATATGTACTACAGAAGAACATTTGGTTTCGTTTCTACTTGTCTTCTTTCTCTTGTTATTTCTCTTTTTTGCAGTCAGATGGATATTAGATATTAGATGAAAATATGGATATTAGATATTAGAGACGAGGTATTTCCCATTTCCAATTAAGTAAGCATATATCCGTCTCGCAGCTAAAAAGAAGAGCAGCACGTAGCGCAGAGGGAAAGAAAGAAAGAAAGAATCGGAGAAAGAGAAGGAGCACCAAGAAATATGTATATTCACTCAACAAATGTATTACGAGTAAAAATTTATTAGAGAGAGAGAGAGAAAGAAGAAACGAGAGATGAAATGAGAACTGGGGAATGAAACGAAGGGAAAGAAAATCAAGCCGGGGAAAAATACACGAGGGGAATACATGTGAATATACAGGAACATAAAATGTTCTTTTTAGCTTAATGTAAAGGCTTAATATTGGTTTTAATAAGGAACACAGACACAGCGCAACCATCAGCATCAACCAACCAGCCAAACCAAACCAAACCAAACCGACGAACAACCAACGATGAAAGTGAAAAGCCAAAGACGATATGCCAGAGAGAGAGAGAGAGAGAAAGAAAGAAACAAAGAGAGTAAGACAAAAGTTTGAAAGCATAATAGAATTGTTCAATCTGCTCCTTTCCAAATGTAGCTATTCACTTTTCTCCTAGCCTTCTTTCTCTTTTTCTTCCTCTCTCTTGTCATCGTCATCGCCCATCTTCATCTCCATTGCTCCACTCTCTTTCTCCATAGATATTATTATTATTATCATTATTACTGTGACGCCCCAGCCTTTGCGTCTTTGGCCTCTCTCTCTCTCCTTCTTGTCCTTTCTCTGTGTATCTCATAACTTGGTAATTACCAATATAATTTTGTCAATTTACAAGAGCTTCCCCCTTCCCTCCTTCTTTTCCCGAGTTTTCATCACACCGTGTATGTATGTATACTATTATTATTATATTACATAATAAATGTATTAAAATATACATAGATTGAAAATGATTCTAAAATCGAACATTTCCATTACATAATATAATTCTTATACAATATACAATACACAATGATGATCATGATAATAGTTCTGATTATGATCATGAGTCGTTTTACAATATACATATGTATATGTACATCCCAGATCCGTCAGCTTCGTCGCATCTCAACTTTGGCCCCAACGGCAAGATCACTAATCAATCCACTCATCTAACTCTCGGCCACGGTCTCGTGTGTCTTGTACCTTGTGCTTTGTACATATTATGACTATTACGATTTACACTGAAATAAATGTAATGTAATGTTGAAAATCGGGGAAGGTAGCGTATAGGTATTAGTTAGTATTCATGCCGTTGATTTTAAGCATGTTTATCGAAATAACACTTGTAGATTTCTTTGTACAGTATGTATCTTATAAATGCAGGGTTCCAAGAAATAAGATCAAAGAGCCCTGGAAATTGTGTTAGAAACATTATGTATCGTACAAAGTGTAAACAGTTTCTGTAGACACTAAACATTTCATAAGCTTATGCATAGTGTGCTGTGCAATACATACTTTGGTTACAGTATGGACAGAGCAATGTAATATCTCGCTGTTTCATCGGAAATCGAGAGAAACAATAAGCACAGGCCGAGTCAAGTCGAGGCAAATCCAGTCAAACCAATAAATTTTGAGTAAACTAATAACTGTAAGAACCGTATAATTATGTATCAGATATTATAATCTTTATCTTTATCTCGATCGTTTCTCTTTTTCTCTACTCATTTCGCTCCGAATATACGTATAGAGATAGATAGTTGAATATTTGGTGTATAGTGTTCAATAACATTTAACATGAGGTATCTTTTGTATCTTTTAATTTTTTTTCAAATTCCTTTGCAATTTCATTCGACTCTCTCGCTCACTATTGTCTTGTTCGTTTCAATCCAGAGTCAAAATTTTGAGTTTCCTCCAAGGACTAATTTATTGAAGGATAGATGGATGTATACAGAAAATGTAAAGAATTGGAGGGAGCACTCAAGTGAACATCAGAATCACCTAAAGGATCGCCTGTCAATATTCTGTGTAAATATGTATTTGCCATATTTTGTATTGAAGAGGTAAGAAACTTCAACCACAAGATTTATGTGAGCATTTCTACAAAAATATGTAGAAAATCAAAGGTACAATTTGTAAGATGCATAACATACAGGCAGTGTGTGCCTGTGTCTGTATCTGTATCTGTATTTACTTATAGATGATGAAGGTGTTCACTCGATACAGTGTATGTACAATGTACAATTTACATCAAACTTTATATTTATGGTTTGTATTATGTCATACATATTGTATATGTACATAATATGTAAACCACAGCCCATATAACTTGGTATTTAGTGGAGGGTTTCACCATGTTGTATTTATTTCCACTCCATCTCCAACTCCATCTTTTTATGTGATGGATCGTCCATCAGTCATGCATAATGATGATAATAATTATAATACTTTAATAATAGGTATTTTTCACCATAAATGGATAATCAATTACAATTACTAGAGACGAATATGAATATTCCGTCCACCAAAACTCCTAAGGACTGTATTTTTGCTGTTGTTTTCTTTTTTTATTAAGAAGAGTAAAACGAGGAAAAAATACAGTATCTTATATTTGTGAATCATTGTACATATGTATAAGATATGCTGATGCGTCGTAAGAGAAAAACTTTGCATCAAAGACCTTGCTTTTTTAATTTAAATCCAAATTATATTATAAAGACAGAAACAGATAGCCATTGCCAAGAAGGAAGCGCAATAGCAGAAAATGCTCGTGTTTGTATTCGTATTTGCTCAGCATTTTCTAATATACATATGTATGTATAAGATACACATGTATAAACTTTCTTGAAAGAACCGTGTTTGACTCGGCTCGGAGAAGAAATTCGAATAAATTACCATTAGTTGATACATAGGTGTAGCTCTATCATTTAATTATACAGTGTGCGTATATGTGGATGAGTGTAAAAGCAAAACTTGGTTTATGAAATACAAGTTGGTGGTTCTCTCTCGTTTCCCCTCTCTCTCTCTCTCTCTGCACTTCTTGTTTGCCTTGTCTTTGTCTTTGCTCCCTTCCCGTCTCCTTTTCCCTGCTCGAATTTAAGAAAATTTACTTATGGATGAAAACATATTAAAATGGAACAAGGAGATGAAATGGATGGATGAAAATGAAGATGGAGATGAAAACGAAAATTAAAATGAAATAAGGTATTCCGAGACAAGTTATTATTTTACGCAAGAAATACATCTGCCGATACACTGTATGCATACATACATACATATTATGTATGCACAAATAAGTATACATAGAAAAACTAATGAGGGCGTCATGTGACTCGTATCAGAAAACTGTATAATGTATATACTTTTCCAGTTCTCCGAATGTCCTGTTTATAAATTTTCTGGATGGAAAAGATGGGGATCTCGTCTAACAAACAATAAGTAGTAAGTAATAGAATAATAATAATAATCATTATCATCATCATGATTTGATTTCAGGATACAGATACAGATGATGATGCACAATATTTATTAGAATGTTTACAAGTTTATGTTTCCACGTCGAACAAAATGGAAAAGAGAGCAAAAAGAAGAAGTAGAAGAAGAACAAGAAGTTTCAGCTCCAAAGTAAGTAGGTATACATAGAAAAGGTTTTGAGTTTGAATTTTGAAGAGCCGAGAATTTTGCACTAATGTGTAGGTTATTTTCAATTAGGGAGGAAGACATAGGGATTTGATCACAGTCAAAGTCACCAAAAGTGTGCAGAACACATGCAGTATATATATAGTATATATGTGTAGTTAGAAAGAGGAGAGAAACAACAGTAATAAGTAGCAAAACAGCAACAACTATCATATCATACCTTCCTGATTCAATTTTCTTGCCTATTCAATTTCTTCGCAGCTCAATATTTGGTCTCTGCTTTGCTCGGCTCAGTCCTCAGTCGACTCCTCTCCTTCTTTTAACTTTAGCTTTAAGAGTCGAGTGAAAATGTGTAACTTACAAAAGGAAAAGGAAAAGATTCGGGTTGGGTCCCTATTACGTATACTTATACATACATATGATATTATGATACGATGCGGAACAGTTTGCCTTTGCCTACTAGTTTCTGCTCTCCCTGCATGTACATACATACATACATACGTATACGTACGTACCGCTGCTACTGCTTGACGTTTAATAGTTAATATTTTGTGGAATTAATTTCCTTGCCTGGGGTGGAAACATGAGAAGTTCATCTTTGCATGTACAATGTACAATACATATACTAGGCAGATCCGATACAAAATACAATATCGCACACATAAAACAACGACAACGGGACTGTGCATATATTATACACGTATCTAATATATGCATTATACCTTGTTCTAATGTTAATTAGAGAATGGAGCTCCCCTTTTTCAAATAGCTTTACATACCTCCAATGTTCTCTATGCATGTATTATAATATGCTGTGTACATAGACCTACGGATGCTGAAACAAACTTTGTTCAAAGAAGAATACGCAAAATATTGTGCATACTTTCCCTGTACAATATATGTACATATTATGTTCGACTTTGGAAAAGTTTCATTGGTCTCTCTCTCTCTCTCTCTCTCTTCCTCATTTATTCTTCCACCTTTTGGTGTACTTACTTTTGATGATTCCAATTCCAACGCACTTACTTTTGTGCCAAAGAGAAGAAAAAAGGAATAGAAAGAGAGTGGAAAGTTGTGTATATTTATTGAGGAACTAAATACCCCAGATGCCCACTTTGAACCACCTAATGTATGTACTATGAGCAGTCTACAGTTTCACCAAACCATACACCTTTCACTAGGTACTCTTTGCTTTTGCCCCGTGTTTGAGGAGAACAACTAAAAATAGGAGGAAAAATCATTTTTATACCTCTCGAATTGAACTATAGCCGCAATCTACACCTACATATAACAACGATTATACAACTACAAATAGAGATGAAAAAAGTGTTTGGATCACGATCATGATCATTCCATGGCTGGCCCTGCAGAAATTTTGTGTGTTGAAAGGGAAATTTTGTATATGAAATGAATGTGGTGCGGATGTGTAAGAGTGTAAAAAGAAGCAGAGCTCCAGTGCCGATTTCCTTCATGTTCAACGTATCGTGTATATACAATATACATACATATTATACATATACCAAACTGATCCTTTGAGAGACGCTTCTTTTTTCTTCTCCTACTACTTACTCTCCGTTCTCTGAATATTGCAGCAACACTTGCAAATGCCCCGCCGTTTATGTACAGTATAATGTGGAGGAATCGGCCATAGTTTTATAATGAGGGCGGAAGAGGAAAAAGGAACAAGTGAGAGCCGCATACACATTACACATACATAGGACATTGGATATATATACAAGATATTGTACAATATAAACGTTGTGTAAGTGTGTTATGTATTTACTATTTAGTATTCCCATCAACACCATACGGAGAAAATTAATGCTGCATCTCCTCCATTTCCAACTCCAAGTCCAACACATCGGCCTTTGTGGCTTCATCAAAAGAAACTGCAAAAGAGACTTTTCAACAGCCGCGAATACAAATATTCATATCCATACTCCATGTTCCGCATATGTATACGGTGTATATATATATATTCTAGAATCGGGATGACTGTGCCTTTAAAATATTTACCGCATCTTCATATTCTCTGACCTTTTTACTCGCCTACAAAGCAAGGCGAATGCGAATATACATTTTATAACTGTATATAATATGGACTGGAGAAAAGTTAGACTTGGACTGTCTGCAGTTGAACTGAACTAAACTGAACTGATATTCGTATTTGTAACTTTTCCCTTTTTCTTTTACTCTCTTTCTCCTCTTTGTCCTCCTCAATTTTGCTGCTCTCTCATTCCCTCTTCATCTTATTAAAAGACGTTGGTGTTGCTCCTGAAATTGAAATGGAAAGCGTCAGTGGATTTTGGATTTTAAACCGAGAAAGAGAAGAATCCTTTGAGTTAAGTCTAGAGCTTGGCCTGGAGTTTGAATTTGAGCAGCCTGTGTGTGACCACATGAAAACGGCTAACGTTTTAAAGTCGAATGTTGAAAACTTTGTTGTTTACACCTGCTAATACCAATTACAAGGGCTAATATTATTAATAACTTTGTCCCTTTCCTTTTCTCTGTCCCCCTTTTCACTACATACTTCTCTTGATGATGAGAGTGAGTGAGGAAAGTTGTGTAGGTACTTACAAGTAGTACAAGTTGCTCCACACACTTATGTATGTATGTACTCATCCTTGCACTTACCCGAGAAATTTAATGATACATTCCGCCTACTGCTGTGTTACAGATAGTTAGCAGCTTTGTACACTAATAAGCACCAAGAGAAAAGGACGGAAAATATTAATATTAATATGTTGTGTCATTTCTCCGTCGCCTCAATCTTATTTTACTTCTCCCTTGAAACCATTGCTGCTGAAACGGTTTATTACAATGTACATATTCGTATCATACAAATATAACACTATTTAAGTTCTTGTTCAAACACTTTGTTTAATTTGTATGTACCGTATTCGGTTAATGAATATCGCACTCTTTGGTAGTATGTATTCAAAATGAAAACCTTAGCTGCAATACTAATCAAGCGGATTTCCTTGTATATACATCTAAGAATAAGTTCTTGATAAAACATACTCGGAAACAAATTCTTCAAGGTAATAAGCGAAAAACAAATATTAAGAAACGATTATTTTAATAGGTTTTTGTAAATACATAAATAAATTAATACATTTAAGCAAATACTCGATACGATGAAGTGGAGAGTCGGCTATAAATATGTACAATGTACAGTATGCGAGATCAAGGAAGGAGGTGATTGGACGAGGTGTGAATTGTCTCAAGTGTAATCCACTGAATTCTCCACGCTCCGTACATTAGCCGTGTTAATTGGTATGTAACGAACCCCATATGTATTAGAATTACACTGGATTGGATTGGATTGCACTTGCACTTGTCCATATGTCGGACGGAGATTAGGTTTGTTACATACTGAGCACGGAGCTTTGTGAGTGTGGAGCATGGTCAATTACAATAAAAAGCAAATAGGCTTCTGCTCAATACCTAATAGTTTATCTTTATATGTATACTATATACGTAATGCATAAACACTATACATACACACATGTAAAATAAGAGCTCTTTGTAACGGAACGTTCATACATACGTATGTATGTATGTATGTATGTATGTATAATGTATATGCATGATGCATGTCTGTGTGGCTGTCAAGACCTGTGGAAATGGATACGAGAGAGTCGACGGCAGACGAACCTCGTGGGCAAAATGTTTTTGTGAGATGAATCCAATGCTTTAGCTACAATAGCTAATATGTAGAGAGAAGCCAATATGTATGAGCATGCTGAAAAAACTGGCGATGATTGTGGGGAAATAAATAGTGATGGTCCTCATCTCAAAAAATCAACTCTCGTTCTCTCTCTGTGTGTCTCCTCTTCTCTCTCTCTCTCCCTCTCTCTCAATTTCAAAACGGAGTTGGAGTTGTAAGAGTTGGATTGAGTTTGTGAAACGCATTAATGAGTTTCCTCTAACGTAATTCTATATGCTCTAGTTGAGAGTGGAGTGTGGGCCTTCATAATATGTGTGTGTGCGTTTCACTTTTTATTCTACTTCTTCTTCTTCTTCTTCTCCTCCCCTCTTCAAGGATTATTATGGGTCTAATTGTTATTACTATTACGATACGATGCGATGTGATACGATACGATATACGATTTGATTTCAATTTGGAGTTGTGTGGTCGCTCCATCCCTTGATTCATATTGAATTGAATGGAATTGAATGAGACATGACGAGTGAATTGTCGATGTCGTCACCGTCTTTTCGTTTTTCTTTGTCTCCGTCTTTGTCTCTGTTCCTGCTTTTGTTGCAGGTTGTCGATCCTCCAAGTTGAATAAGAACAGGAACAGTTTACTATTCACAGCATATGTGCATATTGTATATCTACATACACATCATGAATTCAATAATATTACATACATCCATACTAAATTGATACCAACAAACTTTCCTTGTCGTCACGTACATTACATATGTACATACATAGTTGCAGTTCGTCAAAGAGAGTCAGAGTAAAATGATCATGAGCAACCGCAATGGCAATCGAAACACTGTGAATATTATACATAATAGGATAAATTATTTTGTATAACGCAAGTTGTTGGTGGTCATTTTGAACGTCAAATGACAGGACAGCCACAAAGGAAAAAAAGGGGAAAGACAGCGGCGGCAACCGGTAGACAATACATACGAAGCATACAGACAAAATACAATACAATGCAGTCCAATACAAAACAATACAATGGATTTCACACACACATACACACAGAGACAAGTGCTACTCGTTAATAAATAGAAAACAATATAATGGAGGAGCGACGGAGCGACAATTCAAATGAAATGAACTCAATTGATCATTGATCCAAATTGATTTTGCCAAGATTAGAGATGAAAAAAACTATATCATAATACGTTTATTTATGTATGTATAATGTATGTCATAGAACAAAATTAAAGTAAAAAAGAAACGTTTTCAAATAAAAGTCTTCTTGTAATTTTAGGTCACCAACTTTCTACAGTAGAGATTTTTATTTTATTTTTGTTGCTCTTTACATTATAGAGCATAAGTTGGAGGTAGAAATACACATTGTAGTACCTTTATTGATTTTTAACAAGTAATAATATATTATCCCAGAGGAAAATGATGAATAATATCTGCTTAGATTGATATCAGTTTTGATTTGTGATCTGTGGGAAATAATCATACAATATTATACATTATACATAGCTAACTAAAGTGAGAAGAAAATTCGAGCGCAACTTATCAATTGTGAGTGTGAGTGAGTGATTTTGATGTTTATGTGTGTTGTGTATTGTATATAATGTATATAGACAAATACTAATAGTATGGGAATGGAATGGGAGGAGAGTCTCGCCATTCGATGAGTCAAATTCATCGTCGTCCTCATACTACACACAATGTGTGTGTTGGTTGGTTCGCTGTTGTTGTTGTTGGTTGGTGACTCGTCAGTCAGTCAGTCACTGAGACAGAACAGACAATGAAATGACTATGAATATTGAGAGAAACCTCAAGCGAGCTCGTGTGTTTTTCTGTCCGTAAATCTAAATGTGTTTTTGTGATGTGTGAATGTGGGAATGTGATTTTGAATTGGGATTGAAAGCGCTTCTACAAATTACACATTATATGGATTTTAGCCCGCTAATACGGGGTTTAAGCTAGAAAATCACTTGCAAACTCCTAAAAATTCTACACGGAATTTTGCTCGCTTTTGGTCACCTATTAGGTCACCCCGTCTTCCATTAAATGTTGACCTACCATTAGACATTTTCATGACCTTATATTTGCGTCTCAAAATTCAGTTACAGTTCAAAAGCAAAAATTACATGTTTTGAAGAACCTCGACATGGACATACAAACAAACGTACAACCAAAACACTGTTCAAATAGTATCTATACAAAACTCGTTGAACATTGACAAGAGTCATCGTGTGATATTTGCAGCCCTGCAGTCAAGTTGGAAGTTTCCAAAATGATGAATGTGAAGGTGCAAGGAAGCATGCACTGTGTTTTGTATTCTGTACATCTACATATTCTATAGATATTTTCCGAAATACCTAAAACACATACATAAATGCTTTACTAGATTATGGCAGACTTGCTCGTTCGCTTGTTTGCCTGCTTGCTTGCAGGGGGAGTCGAAAATTAGTGAGAATGTTTTTAATGGTCAAGTTTTCCAAGTCTATGTCGCTCGCTCTGTCTCTCTCTCTCTCTCTGTCTCTCTCGTCTATTTTCTGTCTCTGATGGCAATTTCACGGGTTTGCTGGGTAAATGCTTTCGATTTCCATGAATCCAAAGCCAATCATCATGACTCGGGAGATTTCTCTGTTCTGTGTGACGCTGCCGCTCGCTCTCATCGTCAACAGCAGCAACCATCAGTCAGCTCTCAACAACTCTCAAACATCACACACATAATACAATAATATATAATGTATGATGTAGTGTAGATGTATGTAATACAATACATAGCACAATGGTGTCGGCCCGAGACAGCGCTTCGACTTTGTAACTCCTACTCTAATCCAACAACTTGAACATTCAAAGTCTCACCCGATACAATATGCATACATTTTATTTCCACACATCACACGTACACACACACTCACAGTCAAAATGAATTCCTAATTCAGAGCAAACCGTATAAATATATGTCTAGACATAAATCTATTTCGACGACGATCGTCATTTCAGGTCCATCGTTTTTATGCATAGCAAATAACAAATCCAGAAGGATTCTCTACAGTGTGTTATACAGTATAAAATATACATAATAGAAATTTTTTGCGCCGTGTATAGATACTAGCATTTGACTATTACAATGGAGCTTTTGCCCGTATGCTTTTGTACATGTATTTTTTTGCCTCATATTTATAAGAGCTGAACTTATACAGGTGAAATATCCTAAAACTAATGCCAGGAGCACAAATTGTATGTGTCTATATGTGCATGTGCGATACAATCAACTTTTTCTTGGAAAAGTTGCTTTTGTTTTAGATCCGAGGTTTTTGACGCAAGAATTTAATGTAAAATAAATATACACAGAGGAAAGTTCAACATGTACAATGTACATTGTACATGTACAATGTATACACAGGGAATTCTATGTAGTTTTTGAGGATTTATTTAGTGTTTTATTCGATCGCCTTCTGTTTTTGTTGTTGTTGCTCATGATCTGTTTCTGTTTCGTTTTAGGTTTTTGAGCTTTGACATTGGCTTTGGCTTTAATGCTGGATTGGTTCTTCCTGTGAAGTGTGCAAAGATATCTGTATTAGACGCGCGTATTGAACTCACAAGTCAGCCGGCGAATGGCGCAAATCTTCTTTCCTCCACCACTGTGACGTTCTTGGGATTATGGGATGGAAATCGAACGGATTGACGAGTGGAGAATACAGCTCTCGTTCGATATGCACTGTATATGTAAGTGTTTCCCATCCCGTGTGTCTCGTTTTCCCATTTCCACCAGCACACAGCAGAAAATGAAAATTCACATATAAATACACAAACGAATAGCATAAATAAGAATATGAAGACTGTATCATATATTATTAAAAGGGGAAACGAACATACAGTAAGCTGGAGTCTTTACCTCTTCCACGGTGTATATAAATATATGTATTATGCCACACTATGCTGGTATGCTCTATTGTATTCAGTGGTGGTGCAAGTTACAAATCGGCTTTGATTGGTGCAACTTCAGCTCCAACTTTAACTTGAAGTTTGAGCACAACATAACATAACAGAACAGAAAACCGAGTAAAGCAAAGCAAGAGCCCAATCCATTTTTCTGTAGGGCATGAAAAATTTAATTTATTCTAAAGTGATAACAAAGCGATTTCGTCTTTCGCCTTTCCATCCTCCTCCTCTTTCCTATTTTATTATAAGAATCAAAAGCAAACAAACTTTTCATCTGCTCCTCTGTTCCTGTTCTAGTTGTATAAGTTGTACATCATACATATATAGAGTCTGCATACAGACACTATTATTTTTTGTGTACGGTGAAAGCGGAAGAATTCATGCAATCCTAGTAACAGAGGCGGTAAACTATTGTAGATGTATTATAATAATATGTATAACTACACTCTATAACTATCGCCTTTTCTCTAATGTTTATTTTGTACATCCAGTTTTTTTCTGTGCATTATATCTCTGGAAGAATGAAAATTGAGCAGAAGCCGGAGCAAAGGACGGAGGAGAAAAATAAGTCGAAGACTTTTGACTTTCGTCTACATACATCCAGTCAAAAATAAATAAAGATGGAATATTATCGTCATAGTCGGATATAAAATCTATAATTCTACTCTGACGAGAAAAGGCGAGACGAAAACGAAGAAAAATATTAAGTTTTCTCAATATTTTTAGTCGTCATAAGCATCTTCGTCGCCAACGTAATGGTAATTTCCTTGTATTTTTTCTCATCACTTGACGACTCTGGCTCCCTTTTCTCCATTTGATTAAACCTCTCTTGCTCCATATTATTTGTAATAGTATTTGGACTTGAATTTTTATTTCGATTTGTCTTCCTGTGCTACTATAATAAATAGCAATGTATATACACATATTATACATACATATACATACATTGCTATTTATTATGCGCTTCGTGCTCCAGCATAATCCTGACATAACAATAGAAAATAATGAACAACGTTGAGAACTGTAATCTCACTCATACATACTTATGTATGCCATGAAAGAGAGTCACACCAATATCAATAAAATAATCCAGTCGTAATAGAACGTTTAGGAGGCCATTTAATACACGACGTTATGTAATTTATTGGATTATTGTTGAATTAATTACACATCCGCTTCAAGTTATACAGCAGTCAATTCCCACGATTAACAAAACAAACGTCTTGAGTCATCTTGAGTCAGGGAAATGACAAGGGATTCCAAGGATATAAACTGTAAGAAGTGCACTTTAACTCGATTCAATTCGAATCGGCTGAAAGGCATTCGTGCACAATCAAAGAAGGAGTAAAATGCAGGTGTTTGTATGTAAGTAGTATGAACAGATCAGCATTCAACATAAAACAAAACAATCATTCCATTTTCATCCCGCATTCAGACTCTGACTCAAGCCTGTGTGAATATTTGTAATGTTAATAATAATGATAATAATAATCGTAGTTATTGCACTCCTCAAAAGCAAACCTCCAAACCAGTTTAATCACATGACACAATTATAATTACAATCTGAATCTGAATGCTCACCTCCAGTCTCCAGAGGTAAAAAATGTGTGCATGCTTTATGCATGTATGTATGTAGATAAATGTACCCATTATTTGTGTGTCTAACCTAACAATTCATCTATTGATTAAATAACTTGTTCATATATCTATAATTTTTCCTAATAAAATAAGTTTCTGGCCATCTCTTCAACCTACAACTTATGCCCTATATTGCATTGTATTGTATTGTACACTTATTGTAAATGAAACATGAAACACAATAGACAGGGAATTATTTGATATTTTTTACGTGTGCATCTATAATTTACAATATATGTATGTACATTTTCCCATCTTTTATGCGAGTCACCGCAAGATTGTTGGTGCATGCACATGAACACCAACATTGTACATTGTTCACTGTTCTTTTCTCACATGCAAGCCAATCGTCTGCAATGGACAGAAATTGATTGAAAATGACCATTTTCCATTCCATCACCGTCTCCATTTTTCCACTGGAATATGTAGTACGAGATTTGCATGATGGTGGAAAATGTCTTTCTAAATGTGGGTAATGATCTCATATATATGTAGGTACAACGTATTGCTAGATTTTGTTTGAGGTAAAAAACAATCCGTTTATTTATTCACACTGTATGTATTTAAAATCTGGTTAAATTTCCTTATGTATTGTTTTTTAGCATTTATTGAAGGCGAATAAAAATTGTTGTGTCTGTCTGCCTGCCTTCCAACTTCCAAATACAAATACAAGCCCAAGAGTGCATGCATGCTTACATGGATGTAGTATGTACAATGTACATGTGTGCACAAACAGATGCCTGGAGCATTTGTTCTTGTTACACCTTCTTTATTCTACCCCTCTCGCGTCTCTCTAAGTTTCAATGTCCATAAAATAAATCATTATTTCATTTAAATTAATTCCATCATATTTCCTCTGTATAGGCTATACACTATGCATATGCTAGAGTATGCAGTATACCAACTAAACTCGCAGCTCTCAACTCATAATCAAATAAATACTTACTCATTTTCTTTTTCTCCACTATTTTCATGACTCACATAACGACAATAATCAATCAGCTATACATACATTATGTGCGTACATACAAAGAATATACTAGTGCTGTATCATTCCTGCTCGATTATTTTTACAATTATTATTATTGTTGTTAATAGTTTAACAAGTAGATTGTGAATTGACCTTGACTGCGCTAAATTTCATACAATTCGATATTCTGAACACCCTTTAACAATGTCCATTATTACAGTGGCAATTATTTTTATTATTATTATGATAAATACATAATTGTTTACTCAACATTTTCGCTTTTCAAACCGTCCCAAAAAATCAACTCCTACAATAATATGGGTAAAAATAATTGCTATTGTACTTGGACTTGTTAATACTATTAGGTTAAATGTTAAACGCACTTTTCTTGCATGTATGAAATACCTTCAACCAGAATCTGAAGAAAACTACAAGTCAAACCGAATGTTAATAGCGTTGTATGTAATAGTACAAAAAACGAGAGTTCACTCTCAGTGTTTAGTGTATAATTATTATGAAATTGCCACGAGCACGAGCTCAGCTTAGATTTTGACTTTTCACATGTATCTGTATGTATGTATGCACGTAGGTGTGAAAAATGTGTACATTTTATATGCGTAATACACAAAGAATCTATACTTGGTAATGCATAATAATATACATAGACTCCTATAATCTGTACACGTTTTCCTTCCTTGCTATAGGGAAACATTGAAATTTTCTCAAAGGAGAGAATAATTGACAGAGCATTGAGGAAGCCGACAAAACAAACAGGAGAAAAGAACGCATACCAGACAAGGAGGTGAGAATGAGAAATCGGGGAATTAGGAAGCCTTAAAAGGACACACATAAAGCTAGTTGAAAAGAAGAAAAAGAAGAAGAGCCCAGTAGGACTTTAATGAAGGTCGCGTGGCACTGCAAACAAGAGTCAACTGATGCAACCACCACGACAGCATCAACATCAACAACAAAACAGCAAGAAAACCAGCAAGTTTAACTCCAACTCGTTGGCTCTCTTTATTCTACAAAGGAGCATGGTGACGGTCAATAATACAATAAGAAGGGGCTTCTTTCTTCTCCCTTTCTATTTTATTCCATGTACATGTATAAATGTGAAGACAGAATACAAACGGCGAACAAAGTCCGCAGCCTCAGTCACGCTGCTTTCCCGTCGGTTGGCATCATCATCATCACAGAGAAAAGTAAAGAATCCAGCATGGCACAGTTGTATGCACTTTCAAGCCTTTCCATGTATACGTTACATTATACATAATATTATGTATACACACATTCATGATGTGATGACAATAAAATGTTTTCTTTTCCTCGTATTTCCTCGCATTGTGTGTGTGTGTGTGAGTATCACATTGGGAGTTGGATAGAAGAAGAAGAAGAAGCGAGGCGGGTGGTTAGAAAGAACATGCCAAGATTCACGGAGTGTAACAATCCAACTAACAAAACATCCCTTAGGAGAGATCAGTTGGGGTTCCAAACCATAGGTAGGCGCAACAGCCACCATCAACATCAACACATACAAACACACACATACACACACACGTTTATACTTATACTTATACACATGTACACAGCGAGCGCAACACATTTACCGAGGGAAAGAGTAAGTCAAATGCTTATGAAAACACAGATATTTGTGCTACCACTTTGCCGCACGAGGAAGAAGACGCAGAAAACCAACCAGCCAATATATAGAAATAAATGTCTATGTGTATGCATGTATGTATGTATACAGAGAAAGGCAACCACCGACCGACCGACCCAACCGCCGACAAAACTAAACTCGGATCATAGAAAATCCCACAATTCATTTGTTATTTCACGACTCATTCCCTACATTTCTCCATCCCCTCAACGACTAACCATTTACCGTTCCTTTATCACAGATCATAGATCGTATAGGAATATTATTGTTTTATATATAAAATGTGTATCATTCTCTCTGCCTTTGGGTCGTGATTATTATGAAGCTTTTATATACTTTTAATATATTATAGACCGCAGTTCAGTCCAACTCAATTTTATATTTTATATCAACATGCATGTGTGTATAGTGTATAGTGTATAATATCATCAATCATATAAGCATGCGGAAAGAATTGAGAATAATATAATCGTATAGCAAAGATGAGCTGCCGGCGACCATTTCAATTTTAATTTCAATTTTACCCCTTTGATAATCTCATCTTTGCCGTGGACTGTACATTGTACATTGTACGATACACACATGAAGTTGAATCTGACTCAAGTTGGTGGACTTTCCCCTTATTTTTATGCAGTTTTACACATTCTACATTTATGCATCAAGTTTTTTATTGTTATTGTATAATTCAGAGGAAACTTGAAATTAAGATTCAAATTAAAATTGAGAATGCATTAAGACAGACATACATACATACATACATAACGTGGTATTAATATAATTATTATGTACATATATTTTGGCAAGCGCTCATATCCATGCATGGTGGAGAGGATGAGCAGCAGTTTTTTGCGATTCAATTAGGCTTTTGTTGTATTATAGTTATAATACATAGGTACTCGCACTTGCTAAATGACTCAAAGGTTCCTTGTATCATCATTAATTCTCCTTTTTTCATTAGCATTAAAGGCTAGAAGGAGCCAGTGAGCAACTTTTTCTGCTACTCCTCTGTGATATACCGAGTTGTGGATTTTCACTGGCCTTTGCGGCTAAGTGCGGACGACTACTTGGCAAAATGTAGTTCATTAGCGGGGCTTGGCAAAAATAACATAACGACAAGGACCAGAAGGTTATTCTTGTCAAATAATCGGCGATACAGGGTTTGAGCACTATAGAAGGGAAGCCAACATTCGAAGAAAGTTCCTGCACAGCACTGTTGAGTATTTAGTACAAAAAACTGCTGAGCCTCTGTAATATAAATCGTCCAAATTATATTCTTTGATTGAGGATTGAGTTGTACTCAAATTTGTTTTTGCTCAAGTGGACTGGGATAAATAGTAGTAAATATGTATGTAGGAGGCTTTGGGAAATATGGAGAATTTATTCGATTCGAGTGTTCGAACATTCAGGAGTGAATAAGTGAGTGAGTGTTTAGGGGCTATAAAAAGGCTAGCGAAAGGTGTGTCATAATGAAGATGGATAGAGAAACAGAGGGACGAGAGCAAGAGAGAGGGAAAGAAAGAGAGTACATCAAGGCATCAAGTGGCAATGCTGATGATGGCAATGGCACTGACCTTTACCTGCGGCATATCTCTCTCACACACTAACTCACTCCAACTCTGCCTCTTCTTCTATGTTCTATGTATTACGTCTTCTCCTTCTCCTTGTGCATCAGTCTAGCTCTAGAGCTTACAGTGTTTCTGTCTGTCTATGTGTCTGTCCATCCGTCTGTATAATTACAATGAGGATAATAATTGACGCGTGAATCAAAAAATCAAAATGTGGCCTTTGGTCAGAAACAAAACAGACAGACACAGAGAGGGGAAGAGCAAGAAAACAAGAGAATACAGAATAAGATTAAATTTGAATTTGAATTGAACTGGTAGAATTGGAATTTGCATGTGAATATTTCTCTCTCTCTCTTATATATCTAATAGAAATAGTTGCTGTGTGATAGATATTTTGTGATATGATGAGCGATGCCTCTGCTCTCTTACAACACACTCGTATTCAACTGTACATAGTTTGCATTTGAATTTAAATTCAGAGTGCTGTTGCTGAACATTTTGTTGGATTCGAGTGAATTGAATTGGATTTGAAGAAATGGGAGGCAACTAATTTGTATTCTATGGAGAATGGCACACAATACGAATACGACGATATGATACAATATGAAGCTAACGATCGTCCGTGGTCATTTTATCGTACGTTATACAATATACATAAGTATCTTGCATTATTACACAGTTTTTAAACTCAAATGCCTCAAGATTAACAAACACTGCAATACCTTTAAATTCCACCACAAAATCTACGATGATACCTACACATGGGACGACGAACGACGGCGACGAGATCAAGTTGAAATTTTAAAATAAGAAATAACTAGTTAAAATGAAGGTACATATATAAGGATGTGGAAAAAATGGTTTTGTTTTGTTTCTCGTTCTCTCCCCAAAAAGTTAAAAAGGAGAGGAGAGGAAGATGGAAATAAAGAAAAAGATGAAGAAGTGTAATTAGCGGCTTGAAGCATTCATGCTCACACTGCTCACCTATGTCAATTCAGTTCCATCCCACACATCATATATGTATATGACTCTGGGTCTCCTTTTATGCTTCTCCTTCTCAATCTCCTACGGATAGCTTGTAAAATGAAGAAGGAGGCGGCGAAACAACGAAACGAAATGAAATGAGAAAAACAATGATATTATATATTATGATGATGATGAAAAGTCCGTGATACGGATACACACAACTTGTTAAATACTTCCAATCCTTATTTACAAGATGAAAGATATACATATACAAGATCCACAGCTGGTTCTGAGATCTCGGTGTACTGGATACTGGATTGCTGGAGAGAGATTTTTTAGATCTGATGAAAATCTTGGTAGAACTGCCTGGAAGGAAAAATGGATTTTTTCCCTTTGGAAAAAAGTTGCAGTTGTACTCGGACTTGGATTTGAATTTGGAGAAACATGTACATTTGCTCAATCTGGACGGAACTATAAAGCCAAGGCAAGCTAAAGGTGCTCCTCTCGTTCCATTTTTCATGGAATAAAGAAATTCGTAATAAAATAGAAATAGAAATCATTTACGAATACTATGAGGAAATCCAGTTTAGTTTGTATTGGTTCAATCGTTTGCTTCCTCGATCCGCACATTAGTTTTGTGTCTTATTTTATTTCATTTTTGACGGAGAAGAAATAAAAGGAGGAATAAGAAATGAAAAATATTGTATTATGAATTGTTGCAAGTAGGAGTGAGTGGTTTTTGCTTCCATATGAATTCCTATAAAGATCCGACAGACGGAACATCAGAGAACAGAAGGAAGAGACCGATTCTATTCTTTTTTTTCCTTCTGTGCACTGTGTACATACTATGTACTATGTATATTGTATATGTACACTATTATATTATAAATATGAGTTTTTTATGGAAACAAGAGAAGTTAGAAATAGATAGAAAACCGAGAACTAGAAATAGATAGGAAGGAGGATACACAACACAAATTGAAGATACAATTTCTTATTTCTTGTTTACTAGCTGGCGCATTTTTCCATTTCTTTACTTCTCTTTGGTTCTTGGTTCGACCTTCTATTTTTCTGTAGTTCTATGTACATGTATAATGTATATGTAGTATCCAGATGATGATATTCTCTGTGTATCTCTCTAAAAAGTGTAATTATCTGAAAAACTCCCAAAGCTTGGATTCCATAGTATACCTTATGTATACCATGCCGTACCATACCATTCCATTTCATTTCATTTCTTACGATACGATACAACAAACGTATTAAATATCCTCCCCTTCAAGGATGAATGGATCTTTTGTTCATTTCATCTTTTTCTTTGTATATACAAACACACAGATATCATCATGGACAAATATCACCATCATATTCTATGTGGCTACAACAACCTTACAGTGTGTAGATACATACAGAGTATATAAAATAGGTAACAGTTCTACGATTTTCTCCGCCGAATCTTATATATTTCTACGTCTTCTCAGGTTGAACCCGAGAAAAAAGTCGACGTAGTTAGCTACAAAACTGTTATCCAGATCCAGAGTGAACTCACATGTATAGACGGACATGTAAAGACAACAGACACAGATAGACAACGTTGAACAAGATACCATATGTAACGTACACTGTATGTATTATGTATGTACAAAGGGCAAGGACGGCAATTGGTACTGGTACTGGAACTGGGACTGAGAGTGAGGCCGAAAGGAGAAATCTAGTTTTGTCTTGACTCAAGTCTCAAGACGAAGACAGGGTAGGTACATAATAAAAAGAATAAAAAAAGAGGAGTAACCTTCTGTGTTATGCATTATTATTACACAAACACGACTCGATTCTCCATTTCTTCAATTTTTTTATGTTTCAAACTCAACATTCAATGCATAAATAATGTGGGATAACAAAAGTATCAAAATAGATAAATATAAAATAGAATGTTCAGTTCTGCTTAGTCCAAATTTTTCACTTGGTTTTCTTTTTGACCCAACAACAACAACAACAACAGCAAGAACATTATTATCATCATCATTTTGTCATCTCGCCACCCGCACATGCATGTGTATGAACTGTATTGAATCGAAGCATAAAAAATACAGAATATATGCTCAAACACACAGTATGAGTGTGTAATACATACGCAATATCCTAATATTGAGTATTTTGTAACAAAAAGCCAAGAAAACGGAGGAGAGGGAATACAAATAACGTTCGCATAAATATAAATACATATAAAACAAACCATTTGCTCTCGGGAGGGAAAGACAGAGCAAGAGCGAGAGAGAGAGAGAAAGAGAGAGCCCGGACAGAGGAAATATGATTAAAAAAATTGTACTCGTTTTTGGTTTCTCCACATAATGTCATTTTATATCATTTCCGCTCCCGTGATCACTCGCTCGCTCGTTTGTTCCTTGTTCGTCTGCTCCTTTTTACTTTTACCCGTCCTTTGCTCTCTTTCTCTTTCTTTTCCTCTCTCGAACACCACACCGCACCGAACCGTTCCAAACACCATAGAAATATGAATATGAATCCACACACACACAAGTACAAATGCGCTTTGAGGAAATGTACAAAGGCAAAGGCAACAGAATTCTAAATATGGGACCTCCCAACTTATTTTATGTTTTATATGTATGTACTATGTACAGTGTACAGAGTGCAACCACAGCCAACATTT
>JAQIVE010000122.1:0-53379 GCA_034698285.1 Sminthurinus bimaculatus
GAAATGTTCAACGATGAATATCTCAGAATCTAGATCTACGTCGAAGGGTATGATTCATGTTCCAAGACACATATTATACATAAAGTAACATGTATCATCGTCATCTGATTCGAAACATTAATATTTATTATTTAATCAACTGCCAGTGCGAGTGCGAGTGAGGGTACACGGGAAAAAAACCTCAAAAGTTTATGTAATACTTTTCATCCTGTGATAGCTTACGTTGGTTTTTTTAATCTTTGTCTAACTTGCTCGACTCATCTCTTACGATTAGTAGCTCTTCTCTCTCTCTCTTCTTCTGCTTTCATCTTCGTGTTCATGTCGGCTCCCTTTTATCAATTTTCAGAGACTTTCAAAAAGCAAATAAACATTACGTCAATCTCTCAACCTTTCTCTTTGCTCTCTCCGTCTCTTTCTCTCTCTCTCTCTCTCTGGTTCAATCTCGACGTTTTAACTTTTCACTCGCTAAGTCTTCATTCCCCATGAATACGATTGATCTGTCTGCTTCTGTTCATGTTTCTGATGTACTGAAAGATCTTTCTAGAAGATGAAGACAAAATCGTTGTCGTTGCCTTGTATTTAACCTACTGATCCATGTAAAATACACGCATAGCGCATACTTATTGCTTATATACACGTATAGTAAAATTTCAGTTTTATGCAGTTGTGATAAATGATGAATTAGTTTATATGCAGTCAGTTTGCTTTTGCGGTTCCGGTTGTATAAGATTTTGACTGTATAGGTTTTTGCGGGTTTTCTTTGGAAATTTTTGCATAAGTACATACAGAGAACAGGGCATGCTTATAAAAATACTCAGAACATTTTACACGGATATTTTGCATCTTGTTTTCAATAATGATTTTTTACAGTATATCATTGTTTTTCATGGCATCTTTTATTGAATATTATTGAGCATTATTGACTCTGGATCATTTTACTTTCTATTTTTGTCTTAACAGTTGAATAGATTTTTAGTTTTTAGTCGACCGGTGCTTTTGCTTCTCACCTTTGTGAATTTATGGAGGACAGTAAGAGATAAAAAAAGTTGAAGGGGCAAAACTTGGTGTTCAAGTTAAAGTGTTAAAGGATGATAGAGCATAGATATTACATACATAAACACACGATGTATAGCGTAGATAGTAACACAAATAATACGTATTAAATACTACTTATTATTACTTCACTGTTTTCATAAAGGTACCTCTAAAAAAGTAGGAATCAAAATGTGATCCAGAATCCCAAGTCGATCCAAAAAGATTCTATCAAAGTAATATCTCCGCCTCCTTTTTTCTCCGTGTTTCTGGCCCATCTTTTTGTACAACATCACGTTCATATTGTGTTCTCCATTCTTCCTCTTTGACTTTCCTTTTCTTCTTTTTTCTTCTTCTCATCGTTCAGCATCAGCATTCGGCATTCAACTTTCAACTCCATCCAATCCAATCCGATCTAACATTATGGTGTGTATGTATATGTACAATGTACAAGGTACATACACTTTGGCTTCAATCTGACATTGAAATCAAATAGAGATGATACAAAAGGTATAAAGTATGACATCAATATTACCTATACCACAGAAGGATGCCGAATAAGTACCGAACACAGACACAGAAAGATGTATCCAAACACTCACTGAGTCACTACTATGTACTCCTGGTAGTAACAAATGTCAGAGTCGTACAATACACAATACACACTTTTTCTCTTATTCTTCTCCATCTTTCTCCTTCTCGTCTTCATCTTCAAACTTCAATATTAATAATATACCTTTATAATTTTTTTCATACAGAAATTACATTGTTTGCATAATATAGCCATCTTCCATCTTATACACACAGTAAAAAATGAGGAGAGAAAAAGAGATGCGGCTCGTTTGAAGAGGAGGAATCACACTTGAACTTTTTTATTAACCCATTCTATCCCAAATCCCAATGCATGATAACACTAATGCTGTTTGCTTCTATATGAAACATACCATACGTCATACGTTTTGGAATTTTCCAAATTCCATAAGGTAAAAAAGCTGTTACTAAGGATATTTAAAGATTATTATTGAGCAGAGCATTGAGCAGATTTGATTTCAATTTTCAAAAATTTAAAATATTACTGAAGCTGTCTCTCTTTGCGTCTATCTTGCTCATTTCCTGGTGCTCATTGCTCATGATGACTTTGCTCTGCTCAGACCTCGCACCGTAAAAAATCCCAAGGACGAGCAACTACATCTTTCTTATTTTGGTACGCAAATATTTTATTAATTTAATAGCATGTCACATTACATTACATTGCATTAATCTGATTTCCTAAGAATTGGTAAAACAGCATCAATTTACCGTTTGTTTGGTACTGCAGATTTCAACTGTCTTAAATTCGTGAAGTATTGCGTCATTGCTTGTACCATAGAATGTGGCTTGACCGGGTGAAATCGTGGCCCTTCCGCTTTCTCCTCCTCTACGCCGTCGTGCACATCTACTGGGAGACCCATGACATGAATCGAATGCACCTGAAAAACTTTTCCCTCATCTACCTCAAGCTGTGGTGCTACTTTTCCATTAGTCTACTCTGTCTAATTGTCGGTGGCTCTGATGCTCTCCTCACCCCAAATAGGTACGACCGGATGGACGAGGATGACCCTAGGAGCACACACAATAGAGACTCCACAACAAGCCTCGTTCTTGCCACCAAAGTCTGCTTCCTCATGTCCATCCTATTTCCTCTTGTGGTCACCAGGTAATGCTTTTTAATGGATAAAAAGTATTATCTATCCTACATTTACATATATTTATGTGTCTTTAGTCTTTACATAGGTTGAGATTTAACAAGTAAAACTTTTGTTCTCCAGTCACTGGATCTACTGTTCGAGAATAACAAGCTGGCACAACTGGCCCATCATGTTGATCTATGCAATTATTGGTGCTGTAGCTATCTACCATTCCTTCACTTCGTGGGGAAAGTACGTCGCATGGAGGCATTTTGTGGCCGTAGTGGCGGTTTTCCATCTTTATCCTTGTTACCTGGCTGGAAATTATGCGGCTGCTGGTGGTACCGTCTTATTAATTGTCAGCCTCCTCGTCTTCTGGGTAGACGTTTTGGAGTTTCCAGAGTACAACCAAATGCTGTCCTATCTAGGCACCACGGTGGCCTCAGCACTGCTGATCGTTTGGAGCATCACCAAAATGATTCCAGAAGCCGTGTCTTTGACCTCAAGTGCGTCTGAGTGGGGTGGATGGTTGGTCAGTTTTACGGGAGCAGCGACCTACGTTGCTACAACAAAGGATTACAAGTGCCACAATCCATATTTCAATGAACTTTTGTCAAAACTTCCAGGTTAAGTCGTTTCTTTCATCATTAGTATAATATAGTTGTTTAAGAATGTAGACTATTTTCTATTGTCTATGTTATGCTTACGTGTTTTTAAACCACACGAATTAGTTTAAGAAGAAAATTAAAAAACAAGTTCTTCTAAGAATTATATAAAATTACGACAAATTGTTCTACTGGGCCTTTTTATTCATAGAAAAAGTTCTTAAAACGTTTTCTTGTTCTTAATTTAAAGAGACAGAAAAGTTTTGAGTCACTGTAAGATGTTTACATTTTCTATTTAGGCTTTGATTTATGTGTAGGTTACGCACACAAATTTGATATTTCATAAAATGTAGTCAGCACTTTTTAGAGACGGAAAAGGAGCATCACTAATTTTCATGCCGTTGTTGTTGATTACAATCATTATTATTTATTTATCAATTGTAGGTGGAAATTATCTCCAGTTGCACTTGCACTATATTACACGGCACACACTTATAAGATAATATTATACTATTTTATGAACTTATGGAGTATATATAAATCTATTTGCTTCATCTGTATTATATAAAGTTTTTTTGTAACAGCTTTTGAAGGAGCAGGCGGCCAGAATAGACTTTTTTGTGTGTATGGACACTGACTTTGTTCTTTGTAGAAAGTATTGTAGAGAAAGATATTATCCGAAGTCCATAACCATATGCTGGAGCTGGAGTTTGTAAAGTTTTTTACAGGGTTGTATCATCAGTTGTATGTCCGTCCATGTCTAGTGTGTTGTCTTGTGTTTCTCATATTTCTTCTTTCTTCCTCTTTGCCGTTGGTCTTTTTTGGTCTCGTTCTCGTGCGTGTTCATTTTTTTGTGTAGACTTTGTGGGCTGTGAAATGAGCCGCCTCATAAAAGCTATACAAATGTTTTTCGAAGGTTGTAATTATGTGTCAATTACCATCCTGCTAACTAAATAACTCAATTAATTTTTATTTATTTTCCCAGTCTGTCGCTTCCCATTCTTTTTCTTCTTTCTTTTCTTTCTATGTACGAAGGTAGTACTATACATACCACTGTATGTATGATCTGTGTATGAGTACTTACATATTTATTATTATGCCTTCGTTTTTTCTGTTCACCTTTCTTTCTTTTATTCCTTTCTTTTTTCCTCTTTTCTCTGTTCCCTATCACGCCGACGGTATTAGTTGTAACTAGTCGCACATGGGATTGGGAAGCTTGTCCATGATCTGCATCTAACTGCACAGTACAAAACAATACTCATAATTGTTGTATGTATGTAATACTCCATTTGTATTCTTATATGTATCAATATTTTGTATAGCAACTTGACGATTTCGTACCTTCAAAGTTATTGTCATTTTTATGGTTGGAATGAGATATAATGATATTATATTAATTGTCAGCTATAATAAGTAGAAGATGCGACGTAGTATATTATGCAGTTATGTGTGTACGCATAAATACTAAATACATATATGTAGAAGCATGAGTTACATGGAAATCAAACCATTTCGGATCTGATCCAAAGAGTTCCATTTGTAAAGCAAAGTCAGACGATAATCATTACAAGTATATATTGTACCATTTATTATTTAGTATAACATGAAGTATGATATGGAAGATGGAAGCATTCTGATTGTGTGGAGACTCTGTTTTCTATTTGTTATCTTTCATCTGTCATCTCTTTTACCTTTCAATAGACTTTTGAATTAAAAGCCGGCAGTCTCATCATCATCCGTGGTACATTATACATATTATTGTGTAGTAGTTTGGAGATGAAGAAGACAATAATTGTATTGCAAACTTCATGTATGTATGTAACATGTGCGATAACGTGTAACATGTTGCAATAAATAGTGCTAATAATACAAAGTTGTATAAGTATGTATGTACTCTTCATCTGGCAACAAAAAGGAAAAAGGATGTGCCAAAGAATTACAGTTATGTGTACAGTAAGTAGTAAGTAGGTATACAAAATACAGACTGAGAGTTCGTAAGTACCAGTAATATCTTCTCAATTTAGCAATGATGATAATATTTGACAGGTATAAAATTGAACTGCCTATTGAAATTCAAAATAGTTATACATACATTATGTACAAACTACAACTGCCAGAACAGTTATTGGCTACCAGCTACCTCGCCATTATTTTGCAGTACATAATATACTTACTTTTAGATCTGAATTATGCTCATAGTCATTTATAATGGTGAGAGGACAAAACTGTTGAAGGTGCAGAATAATAGTACACAATGTTTGTACAGATGAGTAATACCAGGTTGACAATAATTACTTACGCATCTCCAACCTCAACATAACAAAATACATTATACATATACCCAGGTTCACAAATTGCTATCCTTTATCATAATACAAGCACTTCATCACAATTTGTTACGTTGCTAAATGTAACACTACTTTTTTCTACCCGCAGTTTACTGTTAGGTGTTGTTGTGGCCAAGCTGGGATTTGTTTTCTAAAATATTTCAAAGGGTGATTTGTACAATTAAAAGATTTTGGTTTTGTGACAGTAATGTTTTCATTTGCTGTGTTTTCGGATAGAAAAAATATACACAAAAGCTAGCGATAATGAATGATAGAAAGTAGAACAATTATTGCTTTGATGCTATGTGTACAATAAAAATGAAAAACAAAAATGAAGAAGGAACTGCTTAATTGGTACATCATACATATTACACATTATTACGTCTTGTGTCCTATTATTTGAAGAAGCGTCGGAGTTTTTCTATGATTACAGAACAAGGGTAAAAGGGGAGTTGGAAAAGAAGAGGATCCAAGAAGATGACAACAATGAGATTTCATACATAGTTTGTAATCTTAACTATATTATACACTGTATACAATATTATTACGTGTGCACGATTCTCCTTTTCTTGAAGAGGCAGTAAGATAAGAGAGAGACTTATGAGATTTTCTTTTATTCTTCATCCTTTCTTTTACACCGTCTATGTATGTAGCTTGTAAAACGTAAAACTTTATTGGTACATATAATGGACGTACATAATATGTACAAATGTAGGTGTCGGTAGTCAAGAATGATTAATAAACCTGCAAAGTGAAATTATATACTCTCGTTAAAATTACCTAAATCATTAAAACAAGTGACATTGCGCTATAATACAATGCAATGCAACATAATACGGACATACATATAATATATTGTACTTATACTATAATACACGTCTTCGTCAGTGTATTAAAAATTAAGAAGAATTAGAATGTCCAACACTTTTGTTCATTTGTCTTCCTAAAAACTGTAGACCGCTAGTTTTTCTGCATTATACCTTATATGTATGATAAACTATATGCTTACGGTGCATTTGCAACCGTGTATATAAATATAAATAATACCCTCATTAAATCTAGCGTCTGGCTACTTTTCAAACTAACAATAAGCAGAGACGAGCTGTATGTAACCGAGTCGAGCTCGAGAGTGACGACAGGGGAACAGAGACAATTCACTGGTAATATTATTGTTTATTGTGAGTCAACATCTTATTCTCATCAGCATGTACACAGAATATCTGTGTACTATAATATACATATTTATTTATTATTTCCTTTCTAGAATAAAGTTTTCACCTCGATGAACATCAATTCAATTTATCAAATTATAAAAAGTATAAGCAGCACATCAAGTGTGTAGTGTGTATCAAGTACTAATGACTGTTATTGTTTGTTTTCTACACTGACAAAATGTCAGAATGAGAATAGGTCATAATATTGTGTACATATTGTACGTTCCTACATGTATGCATATTCTTGGACCAAAATCACATTTATTTTATTTATTACCGTCAATATTACCAATGCAATACAAAAATTTCTTTACAATGACAATTAATAATTATTGATGCCTGTATTGTATCTATAGACTGTATCTGTACACTGTACGCTGTATAGTTACTTTTACAGATTGCTTTTTATTGTCTCATTCTTCCCTTCTTAATGGTATGTGAGTATTGAGTATTTATGTAGGTATATGGAAGGAGGTTATTTTGTAGGTGCATTAGTAGATGTTCTCTGGTCTTCAAGTTTCAAAAGATTTGCATCTAAAAACTAAAAAGCTCAATGTGTATAGAAAAAAGGTAAGTTTTTGGTTTGTTTTCAAAATAAGTAATAATAATAGCATTAGAATCGGGTAGAGAGTAGAGAGATTGTGGATGGTGACACTAGAAAAGAAAAAAGAGAAGGAGTAAAGGGATACATTTTTTCAGTTTATGTCCATGCCAAAGTACATTTAGTTCATATGTCAAAAGACAAGAAAACGAGGGAAATAAAATAAAATGTGAAATGTTAGTTTAAAAGGTATGTGCACAGTGTAGATATACAGGTATACGTATAAAGGTAGAAAAATAGCAGAGAAAAGCAGAGGATTTTGAGGTTAGAAAACAAAAAGACTTTGATGGATGATTTTCTTTTTAGTCGGCCTCTTCTTTTAAGGTACGAGAGGAACTATAAAACACACATTTGTGCGTGTGTCAGTTAGTATAAGTTGTAAGTGCAGTACATTCATATCCATGTATGTATTATTGTATTATATGGAAGTATATCTATTATCTATAGCCTACAGCTATCTTTCTCCAGCTCTTTATACATTTTTTCTCATACATACAATACACATACAAAAGATACTTACTCACTTACTTAAATCCTTCCCTGTGCTTTTAAGTCCTGCGTTTATGGATAATATTTTACATTTTCATCTGATTCTACGATTTTGGGCTACTGTTTTTTCTTTTCTCTCTCCTCCGTTTTTAGTATCCTCACTTTGTTAGGAGAGACAAATCTGTGTATGTATTTTTATTTGTCTACATATTTCCGATATTATGACTGTTCTTGAACATTGCATTACCTCTCCGCACGTACATAAAATGTTTGTTACAACATCATCATTTCGTCATACACACTACACACATAACATAGCATAACATTATCACTTACTGCTTTCGATTCAGGATTCAGCATTTCCATTCTCTGAGGTCAATTTTTTGGGGGGTTTTGGCTTTTTTCCCCATTTACTTAGGAAAAGGAGTTTGATTTTCAAAAGTTATTTCTGGGATGTATTCCAGCGACCAGTGCGTCAAAATCCGCTGCTAGAAATTCCCAAAACATCCACTGAAAACCCGCCAAGTTAGACAGGAAGAAATAGAGTACTTTGGTACGTGTTACTGGTTAGACTAAAAGGCAGATTAATATTGCTAAATGCTCGAGTGTGTAAATATGAATACCTGAAGAATTAGGAAGTTGATCTGCAAAAAATTTCCGGTGATAAGTATATTTGATGGTAAATAGAAAATAATTATGTCATCCATCAAAAATCAAAACGACAGTTTCACATTCAACATTTTTTATGTGGGTATAGACAATATACATACACACTGAACATTGAAAAGGGAATATGTTGATAACATAATAAAAAATATCATGTTTAAATGTACAGAATATTTTAATGCCAGGGGAAAGTAAAATGTTTTCCGCCGAATTATGTATGTACATTTACGTAAACTGAAGTCGATGAATTTACAACTCAGTATATGATGATGTATGACAATTTTTTCTCCTGTGCCATATTCCGTATTATGTGTTAATACACATTTTATTACCTACCTACTTGCATCTACTCCTTCTCTTTATATTCATTCATGCCCTCTGCAGACCTCGTTTTCATTGTAAACTAAATGCATTTTAATAGCATGAAGTATAATATGTAGCTGTTTTTTCTTTAAACATTTAAAATGTTTAACAAAAGAACTTTTTTTGACGTAGATTTTTTCTGTGTCCAAAATTTAAAATGAGAGATGTAGGTACATATGCACACACTATAATATGTTCCTAATGCCTAACAAATACCACAGCACATACAGATAGGATCAAATCTGCGATATAATAATGTACAGATGAGGAATTTAAACTCTCATTCATCATTTTCCTCATTGCTTTGACTTTACGTTTCCATTTTCTGCTTTTCCGTCAACTTTCGACAAAGTACAGACAGTAGAGACAGAGGGAAAAAATCAAGCCAAGATCTCTTTTCCATCATCCTCAACACAACACAACACAACGCAGAACAGGGAATAGAAAAAGAAACATTCAGCAGCAGTAATCACGCCTGATAATCTTTCTTTACCATTTTTTCTCATCTTGTCCAAAGTATTTCATATCTCATACCCGTACGTGTACTTATATTTTTTATTATAACGTACCTAACTATCTACCTATATGTATGTTGTATGTATGTATTACATACACATACATCGTCAAAAAGTCAAAGTGAACCCTTTTATGAGAATTTAAATCACAATAGAAAAAGGTATTCAATCTTTCTCCTTGTGATGTTTGTCTTTCTCTTTTCAGTCTGCGTTTTTTATCACAATAATATAATAATATGATAAAAAAGTATCTTTTTATTATGAATAAGTAAGTCTATGTGGCATGTATGAAATATTTCTGATTAGAATGAAGATCAGCCTAATAATCACTCATATAATACATAAATGTTGAACATTATGTACAGTAACATTTTATTTTTATTATTATATTGGTATACATGATACAAAAAATACCTTTGAAAGACAGAAAAATATGCCAACAATTTGACCCCTCTCGCTCCGATGACTCTTGAGTGTCCAAAGCCAAATCGTCAGTGTGTGTTTACTGACTGATACGGAAACTGATGGCATGATGATGTGAACTCTCTCCATCTTTTTTCTCTGATATCTACCTACAATAACTGACACTTGAGAGATGATGTCACATCTGATATTTCATAGTCATCTAGTTCATATCACATCTCGCTTTCCTGACTATAATATATAATATACATTCGAAAATGTACATCATACCTTTATGCTTTTATCTTGAATCAAATTCTAGATTGGAGCAACCAACAACATCAACCACACACATTTTATGTGTATCGTTTCCCACTTTTTCTTTTGTTTTTCATTCTTATCTTTGTTTTTCTTCACTGGCCACAGATATGCATTAAGTACCTATGTGTATTATTATCATTGAATGAAAATCCGGTTTACATGCTCGTTAGTTTAGATTTTCAGACCAAAAGGCAAATGGGCAGGTGACAAGGAACACGACGAGTGTCACACAATTAAAAAACAAACCTCCTAATGGTGTTCAAAACATTGTATAAACAGAGATTAAAAAAGTATTTAAAAAATACTTTTTCATGCTACAAAAGAAAAAATGTACATTTTCTATTTTACTGATTAAAATTCTATACATATGTTGTATTATGGAATTTGGTGCATAATATTCAAATTAGCTAGTAATTCACGTAGAATTAACATGGAAGATAAATATGATAATATGACCTTGCCTTTTTCTGAACGTATATAAAGCACAATACAATTTCTGAATATAAACAACAATATTATTTGTTTGAAGTGATAAAAATTCAACTTGGGTGACATTTTTACTGGGCTCTTGGGTAAATTTTGTATTTGTAAACCAACCAAAGATTGAACCCTCATTTAATTTTTGTAATTCAAGAATGAAGAACAAGAACATGTATAATATATAACATAACATGGCATACATAATAGAAATGGTTGTTCTTTTCAAATGTTTGATATCGCCAGATTGGATTGGTTTGGTTTGGTACGTGCCAGAGTGTGAGCTGAAAATTTAGTTTCCCAATTTCCCAATTTATTTATTACACTCCTTTTGTATGTATGTTATAGTTATTTGTATCTTTGTATTTAGGTATATGTAAGGATCAAAAAGGAAGAAGAATACACCAATATATACACCCATATAATAAACTCATAAAATTTCCTCGTGCTGGAAAAGCTGGACAAAAGAAAATTTGTACTTTGGGAGATGGTGTGCGATGTGAAAGTGAGTTTGTGTGTGTCCCTATAATAAAATGGACAAAACTATCTAGAATATAGATTTACAATGTACAAAGTGTAAAGCATAACTGAATCTTCATACTTTATGTGTACGTACTGTATATTAGAATTCGATTTGAATACGAAATTATTACAAAGTCAAAAGCTATAGTGCATGTAGTATGTAAAGTGTATAACACGCATACTTACACATGGAATAAATGAAGCTAATAGGAATTATGTATAATAAGGGTAAGCGCGTAAATTGTACTAATATCAATTGTAAATTGTAACTACATATCTGCTTGCCCAGCTTATGTATATAGTTAAACAGATATTATTTTTTTGTCCATCAATGCAGAAGATATAGTCATTAGGTCTACAACTACACAACATATACATATAGTTGAATTTGAACTTGTATGCTATAGTATGACAGTATGACAATTAGTATGACTTATGTATTATAGATATAATGTATGACGTTTATGCATACGAATGTTTGACGTTTGGCAGTTGGCACACGAAGAGGACTGTGAAGCGAGGCTGCTGATGAGAGTCAATTAAGTTTACAGTAGTTGTTAGTTGTATAGTTTTACAATGTTGATATTGCTTGGGGTTTCTCTTCTATTATCCAGTTTACGGCCAGGGACTGACTTGCTCTTGTTAACTCTGAGTAAATGCTCATAAAACTTAATGGCTATCCCTTCAGTCTTCGAAACTTGAACTAATAAAGTCAGGCATCCATCGCATGCAAAATAATACACATGCATATAACTATAAGATGTCAGTACAATACTTGTTCTGTGCAGGTTTTTAGTCCCTGTGCCATGGTCTATGTCTATGGTGTAGGTACATTTTTATGACAAAATCAAAAAAAGATTTGTGTATGTAGATAAAAGTATGAAGTAGGTACTATCTATCTGCATATGCCTTATTTTATTGGTTTTCAGTCTTCTTCCGTCACCTCGATCCAACAACCCTTTCCTTCCTGTTTTTCCTTTCTTTCCTTTCCATTTATTGAGTATTGAACTTTGTAAGTATTGGACATTGGACAACGAGGTGAAATATTCTAATTCTAATTATTTATGAACGAAAAGTGTCAATTCTATTAATTGTATATAGAATACAGTTCACAGTTTACAATTATTGCTGTACATACAAGTTAGTTACAAAAGTCACAGAGTACAAATTACTCTCATAATAAATATACTGTTTATGGGGTTTAGGAATGCAAAAATTCCAAAAATGGACGAATCATACATATTCTAAAATTATTAAATGTCTCAATCAACAGTTAAAGTACCACCAAAGCTACGACATTTGCTCATTGACAAACATCTGGCTTTCTTAACATTTTTGAAATTCTGTTAGATTTCTCGGAAAATAAAAGTGGAGCGTACAATTTTCGTTTTCATTCTCATTTTCACACAAGGTTATAACTTGTCAACACAAGAAAGAGGGCAAGTTAACGAGTTGTTTTATTTTGCTTAACTACGGAGGTCCTGTTGAGAATATTATTAGTTGTTGCTATTTGAACTTATTTGTACTTGTACTTATTGTAAAAATAATACGTACTTCCGTGTGTACAATATTATTGCAAAACGGTTCAAATGTGTGATGTCTAAAAATTCGAAGAAATGACCCAAAAGAAATGTCAACTGTGAATTTTGAATGTAAATCTAGGATTTAATTCTTCTCTCGCACTTATAGAACTTTGAACCATAATAACATTTTTATCTGTATTTACAAATGCAACTAGATCTTGAAGGACGAACAAGAACAAGCAGAACACGGCCAAAAAAGCAATATGTATCATAACGACTACATAACTTGAAATTTCAATAACAATATGCAGTAACAAGAATAATGAATAAAATCAAAAGAGGCATACTCTCTACATACGGAGAGAATAATACTTAAATATGCCTTGAAGAATTCCGTCGTCGGTGTAAAAATCAGTGAGGGGGGTCATTGTTGTCTTCATCTCTTGTCTCGCTTTTGTATATGTGTTTTGTATTATACTTATTAGGTATTGTTACTACTTTGTGTCTTTTCTTCTATATAGTCCTAAATGATAAATGTCGTGCAATAAGTAAGTTTGCTTACTGCACTACGTTTATAGGCGCAAACCTTTTATAATATTATATGTATACTGTATCTGCACAAGAATTCAACTTACAATACAATGCCTCGTCATTTACTAACAACTATTCAGCAATAATAATAGTAATATCCGTGTTTAATCCGCAATTCACACGAGCAGAAGCTCAAAGTATTTTAAATGATAATGCAGCATGTTCACTTCATAATATTGTATGCACAAATGCACATATGTACATACATATTTATATTATGTAAGTATACATTGTACATACATGAAAGAGTGTATAAAGTGAGGAAGAAAAAAACGAAAAGAGAGTGACAGTGATAATTGCAGCATCAGCATGTCACACAACCAAAAATCCTGCCGTCAATTTTTCAAGCTTAAACTTGGCTTGGCCTGTCCTGAACTTGACTCTCATTCCTTGAGCCGAGAGAGTCTCATCATCATCAAAAAAGGGCGAGAGAGAATAACTCTGAGATCAAAGCAGATCCTATACACATAATATAAAGAGAAAGAGAGAAATGACAACACATTGAAGTTAGAACACAAAATGGATGATATAAAGTGTAAACTATGCACATTTTTATTTTTATTATTATGTAAAACATGACTATATGACTACACTGCATAATTTTTTCCTTTTGAAGCGTGTGCTGATAGTTACTCGGTGCATTATATTATCACATAATACAAGGAATATGCGTATGTATGTATGTATAATATATTATTGTATTATTATGGTAGATTTGGTGGCAGTTAGTATTTTAATGTAGACAAAAAAGGGCAGACAAGTAGTTTGTATACAATATACATACAATACACAGTATATTTATATTGCTTGTGTGTGTTTAATATGTGCAGTAGCATATTGTCGTAGTTAGATAATATACATACATATCTGGCATTTGGTTCTTGGTTGTTTTCGAACGAACGAACCGAACATGAACCCGAATACAAGTACATAAAATATTATAGCTGTATACATAGGTAGAGCAAATAAAATATAACATGAATTTGTGATGAAATGGAAAATATGCAAGTTGGATAGAGATGGACGATGGATGGGGGCATCGGAGGCATACAGAGAGAGAGAGAGAGAAGAGAGGGAATAAGAGAGATGTCAAACAGAGTGGCTGAATAGAGGAGCCTGGTTGGATGTTTTGCGGATACAGGAATAAAACGGGAGAGTTGGCAATACAAAGCACCTCACAATGTAAAAAGGTGTTCAAGCAAAAACTCAAAACAACCGAATGAACAAACCTCTCCTTTCTTTTTTGCTCTCTCTCTCTCTCTCTCTCTCTTTACTTTTATGCATTTATCTTTATCGCAAAGGCAAAAGTCCCAACCCAGCAAACAACATTCAACTTGAACATTCACAATTCACAGCTTCATCTGTGTGAATATGTATGGATGTATGTATTATGTATTATTGCATTGAGGACTGGGCATTCGTGTATTGTATATAATAGAGACAAAGGGGAACAAATGGGATCGGCACGCATTCCATGTATTACATACGCATTTATGTACTCATTATTATCATCCATAGGGACTTTCATACAAACACGCTACTAAAAGTCAAAGTCAAACTAAAAAAATGGAATTAACAGTAAGTACTCTGTATACTATTTAAGTTGGCATTGGAACCCTTTAAATAAATAAAGAAATATATAAAAGTTGGGCAAAAACGGTGACCAACAAGAACAAGAACAAGAGAAAGAGGAAAAGGGAAAAGAATGGAATAATAATACATAAGAGAAGGAGCGAGGACGTTGACGTAAAACGTAAAATATTGTACAAATCTCTTCTCTCCAATCCTCTTGTCTCTTGTCCCATCCCTGATCCCATCCATCGGTATCGGCATCAAAAAGAAGGACAACGGTATAAGAATGGAGTTTTGTCCAGTGCCAGTGTCCAGTGGCGTCCAGAAAAGATATCTGTAGTTTGTCTTGTTGCTTGTTACTCTCGTTGTTTGTCATTTCCTCACTTTTTTGTAGCGTATGTATGCACAAGTATGTACATTGTGCTTGAGCACTGTGCGTTATGTCTTCATTATTATGACTTCACTTTAAGGTTGTTTTTATTGTTTTTTTTTCGTCCATCTGTCCATTTCCGATGTTTTTATGTATATGTATACACATACAATATTTTGTATTGGCACAAGAGACAAGAGTTTTTTTCTCTTTTCTCCAAAATAAATCCAAAAAATCTAAACCCAAAGCCTATAATATATGTATGTGTGTATGTTCGTTGTTTGCTCTTACATACAGTATAAGAGCAAAGGAATAAGAGGATGGGAAGAGAATATTTTCTAGAGAATTTTGTGCGTGAGAGACAAACCTGTGTATGTATTACATAATAATTATGGAAGTTGGGAGGAGCTGAAAGCAGCAAGATACACGGAGAGAGAGATGGAAAAAAGAAAACGAAACGACCCAAACCAAAAATGTTCCTCCAGGAATCAAAGACAAGACAAGACAAAATACCTATTTGTTATGTGTTGTACATAATATTATGTATTCCGTGTATTTGTATTGTATAATAGTTCAAGTTGAAGCTGAAGCTGAAGCTGAGTAGTCAATTGAGGGTGCACGAGCCGAGTCGGGTTTTGAACCAGCCAGTCCATCAATCTATACTATAATTCAATGCTTCTTGTCCGTGTGTATGTTTATATGTCTGTTTTTATTTTTCCAAGGTGGACTAATTAACTTACCTTTAAAAACGTGCAGCTTGCTTCCATACCGTTGAAAAGAGGATAAAACAGAATACTTTTTGATATAATGACCCTTGACCTCCTCTTCAATGCTAAAGTCCAGTCACAGTTCAAACTCAGAGAAAACCTTTAAATTTAACTCTTGACAGCGAAGCGGCCGGAACTTTTCTTCCAATGATAATAAGCAAACGCAAACGTTTTCAATTGAGACAGGCAGACAGGCAGACTTCACACGCTTTTCGCTCTTCTCTCTCACTCTCTTTCTCCCTTTCTAATGTTGTCTTGTGCTTGTGTGTGTGTGTGTGCAGAGAAGCCTCGCTGTGCTTTTCTTCTTCAGGTTCCTTTTCTTTTCCAGGCTGTTGCCTCGGAGGAAGAAGGAAGGATCTGTCTTCTTCTTCTTCTGCTCCTTCTTTTTGGTCTATTTTCCCTGTGCTCTGCTTGAGCTGCTCGCTCTCTCTCTAAACTAAACTGATTTTAATTGTGAACGCCCAACTCTATACACATTATCCTCAAACGTACAATGGAAAACGGCAAGGACGAAATACGAAATGATGATGTCAAATGCTGAGAAAATCAGGCTGACTATTCAAATTTAGTTCAATGTGTTCAATACTCGATATGTATGTTGGAGTTGAAAAATGGATGGAAAACGGAACTCTGACAGCAAAGCTGCAGGACTGCTGTGGATTTGGAAAGTTTGAATAAAGGCAAAAATCCTGGGTTATGTATGTAGAATATGTATATTATGCTTATTCAACGTCTATGGATATTCCAAATGTTTCAATTGTCTAGCGTCTAGCGGGGGAACAAAAACAAATGTACAGGGACAAAACAGCAACACCATGAAATAATCGTTATTGCGCATGCAGCGTTACGTGGTCACAATACTTATACAATACAATACAAATTGTGTACAATGCAATCCTTCCTTGCATTATGTCATGGAACGGAATGGACTCAAGATTGACAGGATCGTTTAAACTTTTAACTGTAACTAGCATACATGGGAACCTTCTTAAACTTTCTGGAAAGAATAATAATATATAATATACATATAGCCAGTGTGTACATAAGTATCGGCATAGCCATTCAGATTTTCTCGCAAATCTTTTCTATTTTTCAATATGTACAGAATATTCCATGGCTATTTAGTATTCGAATTCCAGAAACTGTAGGATGTAGGAATTTAAATTTTTAACCGGATGATAATATTACCGTATTGTTGAACATTTAAAATCTTAAGCTGGAAATTCGGTCGGCGATTTGTATTTGTGTGTAAATAAGTTTGTCACAATGTTCGTGTTTGGAATAAAAGTGAAAACTGTTTAAGAACTGAACGACTTGTTTTGTGCCATGTTATGTTATGATTGTTAATCGGTTCTGCTTGACGTTTTTTTGTAAAATACTTGGCTATGTCAAGATTATGATGTGCACAGTGCACATTGTCAACTATTTTGACGTAAGATTATTATTTGGTAAACTCCGTTGACTAGCATTTAATTTTTCTTTGCATTTAGTTAATTTGACAGTGCAACGTTTGAATTTAATATTTGACCCTTTTTTCCATTCTTAAATGCTTTGTCAAAAGATGAAAAAATAGAACAGTCCATTCCACACAAGTAGTACAAATAGATCTCTACATACTTTGTACGTATAATAGAATTATTATTGTGCTTTGCGCATAATTCTAATCCGTCATGAATGAGGATTTACTACTATTTACTGTTTACACATAAATGTCTTCTCGTGGACGATTGACGATGGACGAATGAAATGGATGTTGGCTAATACTAGGAATGTAGGAAAATAGAAATAACCGTTCGACGACGGTAGAAAGAGGTACCTACACGCCCATACTTTTCCCACTAATCATCGTCATTATGTATCATCCTCATTCTCATTGATCACCAAACAAGAAAAAGTCCGTGTCCAACAAGGATAAGAAGAAGAAGCAAATAAGAATACTATACACAGTACACATAATACGTAATAGTAATGAGAATGAGTGCAAAAGACCCCCAAGCCGAAACTTTCTCATGGTTTGCTAGAAAAGTTGAGAAGAATAATGAAGGAAAGTTTAGCAGTATGACGGCAGTTGGCATTAAAGCTCTTTGTATTGTATATTGTATAGGTAGTGTTGACGATTGTTTATCGTGTTCCAAGTAGTCCGATCTTTTTCACTTTGAAGTTTTGCTCCTTTGCTAATTTTTTCAGTAAGAATAATATGGTGATGATAGCAATTTTAAGAAAAACATGTATAGGAAAAACAAAAACAAACATGAAAATAAATGAGAAGACTTCCTTCGAATTGTAGGAATCATCAATACTATACTTAAGTAAAATGTATAATTAACCTTTGGTTTATCGGATTGTTTACAGAACCTAACTCCTAAATCATTATTTTGTCAAATTATATAACGTAGGTGAATGGTAAACATCTTAATTATGCATAAGTGAAAAGTTGCTCACTTTTATATTACGCCGTGTTTACATAGTTTTACAGTTCATAAAACCGGAACAAAGAGAACGCACAGGGTTATTTTTCATTTAAATTTTCTCATTTGTAAAACTACCACAATTGCAAACGGTTTATAGATAGTTTGAATTCCACGTAAAAGAATGAGCGTGTGTATATGTATCATCCGTCTATAAGTATATACATGGTATAGAATCGGTGGGTAAAAGAGTAGAAAAACGATTGTAATTTTAACAACGTTCATTATGTAATGTCAGTGGCTTTGTGGATTGACTTGGGTTCCCTGGGTTTTGGGGTGTACAAAAATACAAGTGTATTACGTATATTTTCCACGTAACTACGGTAGGTACAGCACAGTACAGTACCGGCGTAGTTCGATTGAGTCGTCACAAGGGAAAAGTTTCAACTTCAACTTGTTGTTTGTGTTGCGACCAGGAAAAAGAAAGAAAATGTATGTACGTGCAAATAGTGCACTGTGTTCTATGACTGTTTAAATGGAGAATCGAAAAGCCCATATTCAAAATCTATTAATCTCTATAAAATGCTGAGGGGGGTCTCTCTTGGGTTCTTTTGACAAGTTGTTGAAGAACCAGAGAGTCTCGCTCTCTCTATTTTTCTCTATTTTTCTGCTGGTTCTCTTCTCTCTCTAGCTTTTGGTTTTTGGCTTTTGGTGTTTTGTCACACACTACATACTACTATCATCATTATTATATAAATAAATACAGAGTACACGGGCAAATTGAAATAAAAGAACCTTTAAAAAAACGACCCCATCAGGGTCGTTCTTTTCTCTTTTCAATGTGTTTCGTGTGCTCGTCTTTCTGTTCTTCTTGGATTTCATGTTCAATTTTCAATTTCTCCAGAGACTTCATTTGCAATCTAGAAATCTAAAGCTGTGCATACCACAGATTCGATCAAAAATCGGAAAATATTGTACTCAAGGTTGTATATTATGTACTTTGCATTTTATAAAGTCAAATCAAATTTGCAACTTGTAAATTATTGTCAATACCTAGCAATAATAATGGCACTCCGCTAGAGCACGTGTACATATAATAAATAGTGTAGTTTGAACATCATGCAATAAGGAAAATAAAAAAGATGAGCGAAAACTTGTCCAAGTCTAGAAATATGAACGGTCAGCTGAGAATAGGATCCTCTCGTCGCCCCTTCAATTTACAAGAGGAACACAAATTGCAAGATTTGAAATTTAACTCGAGACATTATGTGTTTGCAACTTTTGGTTGTATATCTAATATTATAGTTGGCTGACGTCCCAAGAGAAAACAGTGGCTGACTTTATGACCACCAGCATCGGATGGTGATTATTATCATTACGACCATTAATATGAGGGTAAGCCAAATAAACTCATGTATGCTGTACAATATATATTATTTAACGCAGGATAATATTATTATAGTTGAATAATATAAGTGTACATATGGGCAGACTGCCCAGAGGACGGACCAAAAGCTCAAGTTTCAATTCAATACCGGATCTTATCGTTATCCATGCATGTATGGATGTACACTGTACAGGTACAGTGTACAGTGTACACATTTATGCATACTCATATGTCTATTTACTTCCACAAACTATCAATCTGTTCTGTGTGGTACAGTCTACGGCTATAGTATAATAAATTCGGATTCAAGTCACAATTAGAAGTCAAATTTAACAGAGGATGGAAGCTCCGGTTTCTATTTCACGTGTACACTGTACACATATTTTGCTTTTCTCCAGGTCTCCGATTTCTGATTCAAGTCAATAAAGCATATTTTATTATTTATTATCAACGCTCATTCAAATCAGAATCAAAATGTGAACATCTGGCCTTAAACAAATCATACAAAAGACACAAGCCACAAAAAGTTTGTGTTTTTGAACCAGAAAATTGCAAATGTATTTACACGCATACTTTTTAAATACATCAACTTGGAGTTTAAATCCGCACGTTTTCTAAATCAATGTTAACTCGTATTGTAAGGGATTGATTAAAACTACATTTATTTTTACCTTGGACCTTGGAAGGAAAATACTCAAAGTCACAGATTAAAGGTCAAGATGGTTATCGATTTTAGAGGGAAACGTTGTGTCTGTAATTTTATATCTTTGCACTTACATATTATTGCGTCAATTCTATTACATACGATGGTTTCACATTTGACTAAAATAGAAACAATGAAACTCTTGTACCATATACGCATAAGTATTATTTGCTTTCAACATTTGGCTTTTCACAGTCACATACATAATACAGGTGCATACTTATACACATGTGCAACGGCATGAATGATTTCTTGTTTGTTTGAGGCATTAAATTCATGGCAATTGATGTGTGCAGATCCAAATACATAATAATATTATTTAAAATTTAAAATGTATGTACACAACACGCAAAACATGAATCTAAATGACTAAACAAAAGTATGAGAGTGTTTTCCTGAGTATTATCACCATCACCACAATATTTAATCATGAAACGTACACACATAGTTACAGTTCATTATTCATTATGTGTACACGGAGAGAATCTGGTAATAACTTGAAGTGACATGAGAAACAGAGAGAAAGGAGAGGGAGAGAGAGAGAGAGGCCAAAGGATAGATTTCTGATCTACAATCTCTAGCTTTACATGTGTCAGATTAACGGCTTGACTGAATCTCGCCATTTTACTTTGTATACTTCAAACAGAAAGTGTCTGACTTGACCATTGACCATTTTACATTTGAATCAAACGTTGAGTCAAACAAAAAGGTAACAGACCAATCCAATAAAAGGTAAGCATATACAATATACATACTTTCATATTTCACATGTACATATTTACATTCTTAAGCAAAACAAATGGCAAATGTTTGGGCACGATCAACGAGTCAACGAGCCAAATCAAAATCAAAGGGCCAACACCAACACCAAACACCAAGAAAACAACAAAAGTCTTTATCGCAGATTTTGGACCATTCTCATAGTCAGTCAGTCAGTCACTCTCATTCATTCATTTTCTCTTGATTTCGTTCGCTCATTTTCGCCTGTATAATTTACACTCAAATTAGTCCAATTTATCATAAGCAGCTGACAAAGCAAAGTCAAGCTAGTTTACATTATGCTTATTTGTACTTTATACTTTATACTACGTAGATGCAAATACAAAAACATAAATGCGAATCGCTTCACGGAAAATACATTCATTGTTTTGTGTAAGTATGTGTATGCATTTTAAATTGGCAACTTGTTCAACGGTTCAATTCCTCAATCCTCAACTCTCTTGATCACGACATACACACAAAACAAATGTCCAAAGAAACTTTATAATATGTGGAAAACGATACAACTCAAGGGGAACATAATATAACATTACATATTACTTTGTGGATCTCATGTTGACTCTGACTGGATTGAAAGTTCATGCATACAAAATACAACATATATACATAATATTTACCTCCTCATATGTATTTTGATGACCATGTTGTGATGCTTGACTTTGCACTGCAGAAAGAGCCGAATGCAAAACATTTATAAATATACATACACATCATGCATACATTTATACTCGAGAAGGCCATTTGAACTTATTACGAACGTGCTAGCTTGATTTTTTTGTGGACTTGGACGGTCTCTGCAACTTTTCCCTTTGAGGGTTCGCCTGCTTTGCCATTTGAGATTTTAATTCGAGATTCGACTTGAGTGTGGCTCTCATTACAAATGAGCGGAGTGTTGTGGATTCAAGACATTATTGTATTCTATATCCATGCATATGGAGATCTGTAGTTTATAGTACGATTATTACTAAATATTATTAAGGAGTAGTCACAGTCACATAATACAACATACACTTGATACTCATGAAAAGCTCGACCGAACTGCAATCTGACTCATTAGTATTTCCAACAACTCGGATCTATCATTTAATAATTGTGTTTTCAACCAACACTCTGGTCTCTCAAGTCAACTCAAATTCAACTCGAAACAGTCGAAACTCGTGTTTATGCTAATGATTACACTCATTGAGACAACTGTCCAACTTATACTGCTAACTGTTAATGGTTTTAAGCAGTAGACTGCTGACTGGACTGTATGTACAAGATCAAAGACACAGAACCAGAGGAAAAGTATGCACACATATTATGTGAGCTTAACACGTTATCTAATAACTTTAATGGAATAAACGAACATAGCATCACTTATAAATTATAATGTGTTATGTATGTCTATAGTATTTTTATGATTATCATAATCTATGTAATAACATGCTTTGTTTTTGTTTACGTGTCATGATGTTTTTAATTTTTCATATCGGCTCTCGTCTCATCTCACTCGTGTGGAGGACACAAATATTTATATATACTTTTCTCTTACTTTTACCAACTGACAATTAAAATTGGGACAGCTCGTGTTCAGTGTAATTTTAGATCATCATTAACTACAGTTTTATACAAGCAGAGCTTTCTCAATTACATAGTAAACAGAATAATAAAATATTATAACAACTGTAAGCTCGGGCTCAACTATTAATTATTGCCGATCTGAAGATTGTGTATGTCATTCTATATAGTGGCTTTAAAAAATACGTTAGAACCAAAATGATAAAGAATAAAGATAGAATTGCTGCAATGAGGTCAAAATAAATATGGGAAAAGTACCAAAAATTTGAAAGTGAGTGAATAGAGCTTTGCTCAAAATAATGATATACATAAATAATTCAATTAATTCTACTCAAGTGACCCCTTTTATAAAATAATAAACAATAATGTAGCTAATAAATGCGACAATATGCAAGCCAGCTTGTTCCCGTCCATAAATAAATAAAGATTGAAAAAAGGTTCGTTAGTCTTTTTCTATGTATGTCCTCAAAACAAAGATACTGTTTTTTGTATTCTATATAGATACAGAAAAGGACACTCTTTTTTGTTGTACATTTTGTATTGTCTAATGCACAATATACTGTAATATTTGCTCTTGTTTTCCCTCGGGTTTTTGTATAAAACTGACATGATATGACGCACGCGGTCAGATTTTCATACACTTGAATGCCTGAGAAAATGCTGAATGTAAAAATATCGAATGTCGTACACACTATGAATTATTACATAATGAATCATAATATGTAATATGTATGTATTATAGCTATGTATATGCATCAAAAATAACAAGTTTCACCAATGCTGTAATATTATAGGAAATTTTGTGATAATTTTGGTTATGTATTTATATTGTGTATCTATAACATAGGTTACATAATACAACATGTACAAAATCTGCATGTTGTCAAGTGCCTAATATATATAGGTAAGTAATACATAACGGGGATGGTGATGATGATGTTTCCACACGGACGCTCCCATTCAAAAGAAGGTTCCTGGTCTAATTGACTGGTTTGCTTTTCCTTTTACATTTATTTATTCCCCCTCCGGTTTTCGCACCACCAAAACAACTCAACTAACTGAACTGGATGACTGAGTGACTGACTGAATGTGAGTCTGGGCCCTGACTGAACCACTAATCGTATCTGTAATAAGTATAAAGTATAAGCCGAGCTCTATCCAGCACCAGATTAGATGAGATGGTGTCTATACGTAAACTGTATCTATACTGTATGCAGTCGCAAAAGAGCGTAGATTAAGTTTGCTGCTCGATTTCCCTTATTATTACAGACAGATGCTTCATCAGATCAAAACAAATTACTCCAGTTGAATGGGAAAGGAAGAAAAGGAGACCTATATTATGGCCTATACTACAACTACAAAAACACACATCTCATGTAAATATACATACACACATACATATTTTAATACGGCTGTATCGTCATTTGGTTTTAAACTAATCTTAAGCTCCAAACGCCGAACTTTTAACTTTTTTTTCGTACCTACACCTATATATGTATGCATGCTTTTTTTCTTTTCCTGTCATTATTCATGCTTATAATATATTTATTTGTGTGTGTATACATAACTATATCAATGGAAAAAATATTGTAATAGTATGTAATAATAAAGCTAAAGCCAAATACCAAACATGAAAAAAATAGTTACACATACATATAATAGTACAAAACAGTACATGGTAATAATAAATCCGCTTTTCAATGAAGCGCGAGAAAAAGGTTCGGACTTATTGTATACAATGTACAATGAACAACTTTCCCCTATGCTGATGCTGACAAAGTTACATGAAAAGTATCTTTGCTGGTATGATGTCATAATAATGTATCGGGAAATGCAAATGCACATAAATGGAAATTCTCTATGCTAATGTACATTGTTATTACATGGAAAATATTACATGTGTGTGTGTATTGTGTACATGTACACAGGTTGACTTTTGGGGATTTTGGTTTTGGGTATTTGGTTTTTGGTCCACTTATTACGATTTACGATTAGTCTCAATTTCTTGTCGACGCTTTCAAGGCTCACAAAGTTTAACTCACTCGTACCACTCTGCAACTCTCCGGTTCGGCCAAATACATACAATCGGCATCAGCTACACAGCATACATAATATATTATGTATATTTTTGTAACACCAAAACCAAAAGTCAAATGTGTAGGTACGTGTAAAAGGGGGAAGGAAAAAGAGCAAGAAGATGAGAGATGATCTCTCATCTTGTACAAATGTTGACTGGTGGAAGCACTACTTTATATTTTATGATCCATGTAATACCGATTTGCTCCTTGTCTCGTTTTGTACCCAGATCAGCTTTCCTCAACCAAAAAAGTAAACTATAACTACTTATACATATACATACTCACTATTTGTAGACAAACCAACTCCAACGCCAACTGCTCTATGTACATACTCTGTTGCTCTGTCATTATTATTGTAATCAAGTGTAAGTAAAATCGTTCAGGATTTTCACCGAAGAATGAAGCTTGCTCTAATTTGAGCGGACGTTTACATTTTACATCCTTATAATATATTATGTATGTATAACGTGTTTTACTAATGGAAGTCCACAAGGTGTTTTTCCTATAAAAAAGTAATGGACACTTTTACTTTACGGAGTTAAAAAAACTGTATACTTTGTTTAATGGTCCATATGAGAAAAGGAGGATAGAAGAGCAGTTCAGAAAACGAAGAACATGGAACATGGATATTTAACATTATTATGTATGTACGTACAATGTACAGGAAGGTTTTAGAAAAAGATGCAGGAGCTAAAGTTGACAAACTACACGTGATTATTTGACCGAAATGTGTGTACACACACGGAAATATCTTACATGTAATAATGCACATGATGTATACACTGTGTATTACACAGGAATAATATTAATATCTTTATTTCTCACTTTCAGAGATCCCTTTGAAAGAGTTGACATGTGTAATGTGTTGTTGTTATTCAAATGCGGTATGTATATATAAATAAATACATGTACATATTATGTATGTATGGTGAAAAAAATGAGATGATGGCGAGGAAGAAAGTAAAAAAAGTAGAAAGATCATCACATCAAAGGAGAAATATTTAAAATAGCCTGAATATCTGAGACGACACACTCTCACTCAGCATGTATTTATTATTCTTGGTTTATAATCCGATTTCCGATCCTCAATCCTCATCATATCCAGTCCCTTTGTCATGTATCATGTATGCGTGTAGATTTAGATGGACGTTGATTTTCGTGTTTTTATAGGCATCTTGTATCTATTCTGAATACTTTTGATACAATAATATTAGGTATAAGAAAGCTACGATACTCATATAAATAAACAATCTAAAACCTCAAGATAGCTTAAGACTCAAGATACAGTAGGTATGTGCGCATTACATGAATATGTAATATGATGTTTAAGTGTACAAATGATGATGAGATGCTGTTCCTTGTTGTTGATGGTGATTAGTGATACTCTGAATAACATGAAAAAGGGTTCCATTTAAGGGACGGGAATTATACATGCTTCTTCTTCTTCTTAAATAATCCCTGGATGGAATAATATTAACATATAAAAAGTAAAAAGTAGATGCATGTCAGTTCATTCAGGGAGTTGCTTTGCACAGTTACATGAACAGAACATTGGTTAAACATTGAATAAGTTGATGTTGATAAGTTGAAAAACACATGTTCTCCATGTTCCATAATAAGGAACGAACAGCGTACTCAGTACCCACCTATACATTTATTTAATATTCTATCTTCCATCTCCGTCGGGTATAAGCCGGAGCTTAAGCTCACACTTTGTCTCATTTGGAGTGGAAAAATTAAGCAGGGAGAGAATTAAGGAATTAGAATTTGTCTACTTACTTTTATATCATTGTATGTATATGAATGTTGCATGCATGTATTTTTTTATAAACATATAGAATCCAGAGGAATGCCATCAAAGTCATGATGAAGTTGACTATACATTATATGCATACTTTCCTTTTCCACATCATTATTATCCTATCACAGATCACTACCACTATTTTGTTATTATTGTATCTATTTTAACATTATTGCATACATTTATGTGGCTTCATAATTATTTTTGGTACAAAAAGTGCATCAGCTAACTTTCTCATAACAGGTAATGCTGAAATAGTAACATATTTTGACTTAAAGAAACAATACACAGAAAATTAAGTAGCTCTTGTAAATTATAATTAAAGGTAATTATGTCTATTTATGTTGACGTCCGACGATATCATCATTATTTTTGTACAAAGTCAAAAGTGTGTGCGTACATGTACTAATATACTTGTATAGTGAGATAGTGAGATTGTGAGTACTTAATAATAGCAAAGAAAATTGATGGGATGGGAAGGGTCGGAGGGCGGCGTGTGAGGTTGCTAATTGCCTACCAGAGAACGTAATAAATAAATATGTACAAAGTATAATAGTTTTGTAATATGTAATGATTTATTAGGTGCCATAAGACACACATCTTGATTTTCCACCTTCAATATCGATATCAATATTAAACCCATGAATGAAAGGAAGCAAAAAGAGAATATGTAGTATTGTATTAAACTAGAGGATTTTCACCCAACGAAACTTATTACAGTATAATTTATTGTACCCAAGACAGCACCTCTCCATCTTCAGGCTCATGCTAAACACTTTTCCATTTTTCCATCATCGTCCTTATACCTTATACATTATACATACATAGCCAACAACCAATCCCAGGACCCAAAGCGAAAGTAACAACATGGAAATCGAACTAAACAAGCAGTCCTTTCATACAGTGCATACATGTATAAACTTGAGGAACTATGAACAACTTTTGATACGTACTTTGTTCTGAATTCAGATCCAGGAGTCCAAGACAATGCAGTATATACAGAATCTAATACACAAGGATTTTGAATAATCCGTGAGTGACAATCCCTCAAACACTTTATATTGTACTGCATTGTACGTGGTACAATGCAATCCCAAAATTGAGTCAGTTTTATGACATATCTCTATTGAAGAACAAATTTCATTTTGCACGGTGGAAATCCGAGGGAGGTCCAAAATCCAATGCACACAATATGTATGCATGTCCGTATAAATATAACAGTTAACACACAGCATTTAGATTTTCCCTTCATCTCTATCTACATTTTAATTGTTCAATGTTAAACTTGCTCTCGTTTTCGCTCTCACACTCGCTAACACTCACACTTCTTGAGTGAGTGTCCCAATCTCAAACCGTTCCAATCCATGGCATAATTTAGGACATTTTATGATACTTTTTATGAGACTCTACTGTGTTGGGAGGCTGGCTGTGAGGTTTTGCTCCTTCTGGTCATTTCCTCAAGTATATATACGTATACACTATACACATTTATTTATGGCCGACCAACAGCACAGCGGAGATGAAGTGGAGGTGAGATGTAGATTTAGATTTAGATACAGATATACGCATGCATATACATATACATAGATTGACATTTAGATGAGAGATCCTCTGTGGATATGTGCAATAACACATTGTATCGATACATATGCTTTATGCATACATGGATTGGACAACCATCACTTGATTGACACATCTCGCTCCCGAGTCGATCTCTTCTTCTTCTTCTTGTTCTTTACTCCCTTCATCCTTCCCTGCATGTTGTCTGTCGACTCTCCATTCATCCCCCAGATACAACAGAGACACTAGATAAAATATAAACCAAGAGTCAATACAAATACAAATACAAACACAGGGAGAACAACACACAGTCAATTCAATTATTATTGTCAACTCAGTTTTGTACGTACATTTTTTCGATGGATGTCAAGAGTGGAGTAAAGCAGTACATAGAGAAGAACAAAGTCGAAATCAAAATCAAAAGTCTCTCACGCATCCATCCATCGCTCAATATGGGATGGAAAAGGATGTGGGAAAAGCACCAGAGATACTTGTATAGTACAAAACTAGACCTACTGTCTACCATCTCCCATCGAATCTGAATCTGAGTGTATAAGAGCCCATGCCCGGACTCCGCTGAGACAACGGCAACGACCCACCCTTACGCCCATAGCTCGTCTTTGCCTAACTGTAACACTCTTTCTTTGTACTATTATTATGATGTATCTTTCTTTATGTGTTCTTCCATAAATGTACATATTCCTATTTTTCTTGTTTCAACATTCAACCATAATATTTTTCCTTTTGTACAAACGTCTAAATTTTGAAAGGTTTGACATTCTCTCAGTTCTCATCACTGCGTTTGAATGAATTTCGTGTGTACTGCGTCAAGATATACAGTGTAATTAGCAAGGATAATGTTGAAACGTCAAAAGTTGTGCATACATTGTGCATATTATTATTTCATTTTTCGCTCGTCAACTTTCTGGATTTTCAATTATCATGTTTTTCATAACTGAGGATTAAAATAATAAATGGGAATATTCATAAGATGGAAAAATATTTAACAAGGACCAAAAACAAAGTACAATGAAATCGATTCTACATTCTTGTGGTTGAACTATCTTTTTCTATCTTTTCTACGAATACAGCATTTTAACCCTTACAAAAGTATGAGACAATGGTAGCATTAATGTATTTGTCAAATATTGTATATATAACACAACCACACTGTTAGTTTTCATCTCATCTTTAAAATTTTCTCGAGATGGTTTTGAATGTGAATTCCTACAAGCTCGATGACTCTTGACAAGAAAATAGAAATAGAAAAAGATGGAGAAGAGGAGGAACAACAACAACAAAAACAACAACAACAACAATAGTAACAGTAATAATATCTATACAAATACATAATACATACAAGGAAACAACATGATGTTGACAAGTGCCTCCACTCTTCACTGATATTTTTGTAGTATTTGTATTTGTATTTGTTTTTTGTTTACCCATATCGACAGACACACAGCTCAAACTCAAGTGTCAACTCAAACCAGAGCCAAAAGCCAGGGACTTGAGATTTGAGAGCTACATATACTTTTATACAAACTAATATTATGTATAATGTATACTTATGATATACAACATATCAGTAGTTGCTATACAAGGAGAACTATCAAAATAAGAGAAGAGGGAGAGCCTATTTGACCAGATTCATAGATATTATTATTATGTTGCTATATTATTATTACCTCTGCGTGTTTGCATTTGCACTAGACTAGACTCTACATTCTAAATACATAACATAACACATGTACAATGTACATGTATGTGCATAGAGCTAGACACGATGTCATGGGGAGAGGAAGAAGAGAGAAAGAACTCTCTTACTTACTTTTCTTTTACTCTCTTGTTTCCACACTCTTAGACAAATACAATGTGTAATCATACACAACGCACACACACATAACATATAATAATGCCCATGTAATATACGACCAACACCGCATTTTCATGATCATGAACAACATATTTCATACGTAGGTATAGGTATGTGTATTATGTATGTATGAAAACTCCCGGAACAGTTTCCAGTTCAACGTCTTCCTTGGAATGGATTGAGGAGTCGAGACATTTAGACGCCGATTCCTTTGTTTTTTTTCAACATCTTCATCTTTCTTCTGCGTTCATTCATTTAAGTAGTTATACATAATATATAGTTATCGAAAAATATTCCACATTCCTTCTTCTCCTATTTTTTCATTAATTAAAAATTTCTTGCTGAAAATATTTTGTCTATTCAATACTTGATACTACAGCGCACGTACTAATTTTAAGTATAGATGATCGTTTCAACTTTATTCTCGTATTTCTAGACAAACTCTTGAATGGGTTTTTATGACTCATATGTTCTTCAAAATTCTTTAAAGACTACTTAAAGCCCTTCAGAAAAATGTTGAAATCGAAAGCAGGCAAGTTGTTCTCACATCAGAGAAACATTGTATATTGTATGTGTCCAACAATGTTGTCCTTTGTATTTTTATTTTTATTTTCTGTTCAGTTTTCTTTGTGCATTTTGGAAGCTGATGACGTCTCAATCCCATCACATTCACATTTCACATATGTACATTCTTCAAGAAGTTAAATACTATTTGTGTTTGTGTAGAGAGGTCCTATTCATATCGTTTACTGATACACATATTAAGTATCGTGTGTCTTTGTTTAACCTGAGAACTTGTCATATTCTAAATACATACGCTTTACAGCGAAGTATGTAATACAAACTTTTACTCAAAAATTGTGAGTTGAAGAAGGGCTGTGTTGAGTATAATAATATGCAGTTTTGTTTTGTGTAAGTATATATAGACACACCACGACTATAGACTACCACGAATGGTAATAGTTACATATGAAAATTAAGGAATATAAAGACATGTGAATGTGATTCCTAATTCCGTGCTTCTTGTGACTTCTCCGTCTCTAAATGATGATGATGATGATGTTTTGATGGGAAGTGTTGTAAAAATGTTCAAATCTGTTGTTCTTAAATGAGGAGGAAAGGTTGTAAAGTCATAAAAACATTTAGGCATCGAAAGTGACCGCCCAGTGGGAAAAAAGAGAGGGTCACGAGATTTATGACTCTCTCTCTCTCTTGTTCGTCTTCCTCTCTTCTATACTACATATTTCTCAAGCTCAAGATCAGGCTTCAGAACTCTGAGAAAGAAAAGAAGAGCCCAAGACGGAAACTTGGAGAAAAATGCGTGGCTTGGACATCGACTTGGACTTGCTCAACAAAGTTGAGAGCCATCCCATTTTTCAACAAGTCCATAATACACAGCATCACTAATAGAATCAAAGAAGAAAAAGAACTGTTTCTTCTCATATATTTATTATAGCCTGTTCATAATACATGTTCTTATACAATAATAATATTGCTCATGATCATGATCATAATCACAAAAAGCATCAGCAAACACATACACACACACAACACATGAGCATGATCAAGATCATGATATAGAATTAAATGAGAGAATGGTTGCTCAATGCTCATAGATCACCACCGTAGGAGAAAAAAGAGGAGGAGGCAAAGGAAAACTGACCAAACGTCTTTTTATTACGTGTTGATTTCAATTGAACGTGCCGTTATTAATTGCCGCATCTTAATCTTCCCCTTAAGACACACACCAAGAACCAAAAAAGCAAAGCCATTCAAGAAGTAGAAGAAGGAGAAGAAGAAAAAAAGATAGTTTGACTTTGGCTCGAGCTGAGATTCCCCAATTTATTTATTTCACACTATGCGCTGCTGCTGTGCTTTTTGCTCTGCTCTGACTTGAGTCCTTCCCCGTCCTTATTTATACTACATACATTATACACTATTACTGCCATGTATGTATGACTGTGTGTAGAAACCGTAAACCGCCTTACATAATAATGTTATTAATCTTGTAGTGTGTAATGTTCTGTGTAATATGCGTCCGTTGAATGATGATCATGATAATCATCATAATAAAAATAATGCGTGTCGTTAGTATGTGTGAAAGAAGGCTAAATGTTTCTCACTTGAAAAAACCACCGCACACATACATAAATACATATGCATATTATCTATAATATGCAGAGAAGAAACCCCCAAGAGACTTTTTTTCTAGTGTATCAAATGTCCCTTTTTCTTTTCAACTGGAAGTTTTTTGTTTTTCATATTTATCTACTTACTTACTTTAATGTTCATCACACATGTGTTCATTCTTTTTTCAGTGTGCGATAATATTATTATGCAACCACGTGAAGCAATGAAACGAATGGCTGCATATGCCTTTTTCCTCAAGAATTTGATTCATATTATATAAATATACAGTTATAATTAATGGTTAAATTTTTAAACCTGCATTTAAAAAACAACTGATCACTTAAAATTTCTTTCTGAAAATGAAAGAAAAGTAACTCTCAAAACTCGCTACAAAACCTTGAATTACCAAACAATTGATGTTTGAGTCTTCAGAGACTTTTCCCGAAAAAGTGTGTGTATTGGTTGATTGTCTACGATTTATTCAAAGTCTTATTACTTATTACATATACAGGATTCAAATTTATGATAATTTGTTTACGGCGGATTTGATTAGCTTTAAAATTATGACTATTTGTGTAAAATAATACATAATGTTATGCGGAGAGCGCTGATATTTATGAACTATGCATGAAAAATGAAAAATGATGGAATGAAATGTTGATGATACATATAGTAAAATTTTTGTACATATTTATTGCATTTAGAACTATGTATTTTGTGCTTTTGTGCTTGTCTAAAGTGAAATTGGAATGAGAGGGGATAGAAATGAGGAATAATAAGAAATAAGAATAAAGTATTTATGTAGAAGACTCATAAGATTCATTCAACATTGTCTAGAGAATGGAAAATAATCGGGGATTGGAATTGGAAATTGGAAATTCCTCAATGACACATCCCAAAGAGTAAAAGACTATAATATGTACAATGTACAAGTACAAGACGCAAAAGGTACATAATGCAATCGAACGGAATGGAATGGTATGTTATGGTATATGGAATGGATTGGATGGATGCCATCGGCGAGATTTCAAGGAAATATTTGTGTTCCAAAAGTCTTTGAGGAATTCAACAAGATGCAGAGAAGAAAGAATCAGAAGAATAATAATGTTATTATTACTGTATATACAAGAGAATGTCTACATTCTACACTCACTTGTTCATTCCACTCTTTTAATTCCTAATATACTAATATAATAATGTGTGGAGAAGAAGACCAAGCAGTAGAAGAAGATATGGGGTGAAATGTTGTGTTGTAAAGTGCGATCCCCCTTTGGTTTTGGTTTGGCCAGGTGTGTACGACAACTCATCTCTCTCTCTTGGTTGTTGGTGTTGAGAGCCGAGTGCGGAGAGAAGAGAAGAAGCCGGCTTTAACTTTAAAGTTTTAACTTCAAACAAGTGTATACATAATAATACATAATACATAATATACATACATACATACATACAAGGCGAAGAAGAATCAGAAGACAGGCCGATGGAGAAAAAGAGTCTATAACTTATCTTCCGTCATTATTTATACATAGAGACTCGATAAATAATTGATTTCTCAATGTTAACTCAATACAACGCAATTCACCGCCTTCTTCATCTCCATCTCTTCTGCCTACTTAATCCCCACAGCCTCCAACTTAACTTTTAAATCTAACCGTTCAACTTCAACCTCAGCTTTTTTCCCCCGACTTCTTCGTCTTCTTCTCCTTCCATTAAAACATCGACTTGGACTCGCTAGACAGATTGTCTACGTCTTCTTCTTTTTTCAACGTTCATGTATATTCCTATATGTACTAATACGCATGTACATACTACATACATTTGTATTTTGTATGTACACAACATAGGAGGAACAGCCAACAGTCAACAATGAGATCATACCAAATATTTTACTCTGCTAAAAATCACAGCCGAAAACATGTATACACATTACATACACACACTTTATATTTTACACAGAGGAACCGACCGATCGAATGACTCAAAAGACGAAGGGGAAGAAAAGACACGTTGCCGATCCATCTTCATAGTTTATAGCTTTCCTGCTACGAATACCTGTATGTCTGTATGTATTAAATGTATGTATGATGTTTAAGTAATAAGCAAGTAAGTACTGATATGTGCATTTTGTTACGTACAATTTTTTCTTCTATCTCTTGTCCGTTCTGTTGATGCTGAGGCTGATGCACTGCTGTCTGTTTCTTTGGTTTGGTGGAGTGTTGGTTGGCTGGTCGTTAGTAGTCTGAATGATGTCGGATGGATTTCAAAGGGATAAAAAGACCAAGTAGAAGAAGTAGAAGGAGGAAGATTTTCTCTCTATTTTTCAAATATCTTTCTCATATATGCTAATGTTACTATAATATTATGGATACAATATCTGTACATTCAAAATACAATACACCTTGACACTTCAATCCTTTATACATCAACGTACATACGGTTACTTACTTATTGCTTATGTATGTAGTATGTATCTTACATTGATGGAAAATCCTGGAGCGTTATCTATTTTATTTTCCATACCATATCAAAATGTATAATATTATCAAATACTTTGCCGATGATGGGCCTTTCTTACGCTTACATATGTATTTAGTATTTACATACGTAATATGTATATTCGTATTCATGAAAAAAGTATCGGCAAAGTGCGTGTGGAATAAAGCCGCGGAACGTCTTTATCACTTTATTGAATATTTTTTGTTTATGCATTATCAAGTATTTTTACAAGGTTGCCATTTTTATTTTGCATCTCACCATATTGCTGTATTATTCTTTTTTTCCACAATTTTATGAACTTTTCATAATCCTTTTGATTTTCCCTTTTGTTTAAAACCTTGAGTTGAAGCAAAAATATTTTACTCGGTTCAAAAAACTTGAAAAGGTTTTTGACTGAAAAATCCGGAAGTAGAGAATGATTGAAAATAGAGATCGATACTTTTTTTTAATTATTATTATATTATGAAAAACACGGAGGTTGAAACTTGGAAAAGGCAAAGTAGTAAATTATTGTTTGTTTTTTGTCCAGTATTTATACATATGTATGTATGGCTCACTAGGTACAAACAAAAGAAATTTTAAGGGTACAAAATCGATAATTAATGGGATCCTTTCCAATGTGTTGACTATTGAGTATTGACCATAATTTCAAGTTGTTTTGTACATGTGTGTGTTTACCTCCATTGATGTTCGGTTTCTGGTTCTGCTTTTAGGATCGAGTACAGTGCACAGTGCCAAATACCGAATGAATGCAGAGATTTGTAGAATGCCAAGGAAATCATAATAATTTTCCCGAGAAGTCTAGAGACCATCAAGAAGTGGGACAAGGTAAAAAAATGGTAGAGGAAAATAAAGAAGACATTCTCCTATGTATTTATGTATGTATGTATACCGGTTACCGGTATTATTATGTAAGAAAAAAAGGTTTGGGGTTTAACTTTAACAGCACACACTCAGACACATACAACTAAACATAAATATAGGAGAAGACACTATTAGGGGAAAAAGTTGACGGGGTAAATTTTTTCCTGTTAAACGCCGATTTCACGGTTCATGATGCCAAGATGAAGATGTAAATGGAAATGGTGAATGGTAAATGCGGTGCATTTGTCCTTTTCTACATACTTGTAGGTACATAACGAATAACTACGCGTATGTATAATATCAGGGTATTCCACAAGGAAAAGTGCCATGTTTTTGTTGGTCAACTAATATACAGGGGAAAAGGCTACACATCACATCAGAGCAGAACAGAGCAGAGGGAGAGGGAATTGAGTTATAAGTTTTCAAGTTTCATCGAAAAGCCAAAACGCTAAAGTCAAAGTCAGAGCCAAAGCCAAAGCCAGATGTATTAGGTGTCCCTATATAGATACGTAGATGTAGATAGTCCCTAGAGTACAATACGACAAACACAGTCAACATTGGCCTTTCCTCTGCCATTGTGCGGAGTCAGCAGCAGTCTCAGCCACCCTGACAAACACAACATCAAATGTCTTCTTTAACCTCGAACAAATGTGTAGAAAACAAGAAAACGGAGAGAGAGAGAGACAGAGAGAGCAGAGGGCTCTTTTTCGGCCTGTCTCTTCATTCCGATTCCATGTTGTGTGTTGTTGTGCTTTCCTTTTTTCCTCTCCCGTCCCAAACTGCAATTTACATAACATATGTATATATATACTATGAGTATACGGATAAAAATGTGTGTGTGTGTAACGTAGGCTTTTCCCCTGTCCTTTTAAAATGTTTTACCTGTCTCCTTCCTTTAATTATTATGTCACAAAACGTCTGCTGTATAATATTATGGTTAATCCACTGTCTCTCTCTCTCTCTCCCTGCTTTTTCTGCCTCTTTTCCTGGAAACACCATAAGTGACTTTTTAGAGTAGTTAGAGTAAAAGCATTATGGAATAAAATGAAAATGAAAAAAAGAAGCGCGAGGGGAAAGAAAATAAATAATACTATACAATATACAATGAATAATATAAACATGGAGACTTTGAGATACAATCCAACTATGTACATATCTATTATGTTTGCTGGACAATTAATGGAAATTAAATTTTAAATCCACATTATTCACTGGATAGATCCACATACTATAAATATTATTAGATATGGTGAGTCAAGTCTCTCAATTCCATGTGTGTGTGTGAGTGTGTGATATGAGGAAAAAGCTGCTGGAACAAACATTCAGAGCAAGTAAAAAAGCCACGTTAAGTTGAAAGTGGTAAAAATTCAAGCCACCGCCAGGTAAGAGGAAAGAGAAGATTTAGAATAATCCATTCGTGGATAATATTAATGATGAATTTGTAGGCTTCGCCTTATGTATGTATATCAAGCCAAACCAAGTCAAAAGCCACCGAGGGAATAGCGCCTATTTGTATCTATTTGCTGTACGGGTAAATGAGGGTGAACACGACATTAAATTATGCTCTGAGTTTGTACATGTTTTGAACTTGAATGTATGTTTTTTATATTGTATACGTCTGTGTGTGTAGATTTGTCGGTTGTGTGTCCACTTTTTTTCCATCCTCATTTTATACTCTTTGGATTGTTGACTTGGGTCTCTTCCTTTGTACAGGGAAGCCAAAAACTCGCCGCTAATATTTATTACATCTAGAATTATTGTTGTCGTTGCCGTTTTTTTGATCTTCACATCTCCTAATCTGTCATCTGCCTACACTCTTTTTAACATTTTCATCATATTTTGCTATTACCCTTCATTTTTCCAACTCTGACTTTGTGACTTCTAGTTACTTTCACAAACCTTGCATGATTTGTTGAAAAAAATATTTTCTACTTTCTTTCTTTCAATATCTAAAACATAACGTGTACAATGTACATAGTTTATGCACCCTTTGACAATAGGAAAATGTTTGATCTCAATTCTTTCCTAAATACTGACTTTTCCACATGAGTCCCAGCAAACAATGAACACAATCAATTCCAAGAGTATTTTACACACAGTCACAATCACAAGAAAGAAAATCAAAGAAGAAGTTGGAAATTGGGCTCAATAATTGGATAAAGGAGACGCAGAAAATGGAGGATGACGAGAGGAGGAACAGAAAACAGAAAGAGAAACATTTGTGCACACTGTAGGTATATGTATATCATGTATAGTATATGCTTGTGTATTTGGTATCGATGCATAAGGCGGCTTGAGAAAAGAAGAGGGGATAACCATCAAAACAGAATATATGACTAATTTAACAAAAGTATCAAAAGGCAAAAGTTTAACACCGTAATCGGTTCGGTCTTGCTGAACACACAACAAAATAAAAATACGAACACAAATACAAATAACACAATCGTATATGTAGTATACAAATGTATGTATAGTGTACATATTATTACAGAGAAAATGTGCAGCACAAAGGTTTGCTCTTGGTTTTGTTCCTGGGTGATGGTGATGATGATGTGTGTGTGTGTGTGTGTGATCATCGTCACCAAAGCCAAAGCCAACGCCAAGGCAAGTCAAACGAAAGGCAAATCCGAAAAGCGAAAAGGAAATAAGGAGAACAATGAGAAGGACGTGGACTTGGAACATGGATGTGGCCCATCCAATAACTTGTACATTGTACGCTGTACACATACATCGTACATAATACAGGACAAGAATACAAAGCACAAGTAACGATTCAATTCTCTCTATTTTTCAACTTGGAACGCTTTTCACTCGGCCCGTCTCTGTACTCTCTATAGATACTCTCTACATACTCAATACTGCGAACTATGAAACTCAAACTCTGAATCTCTCTGAATGCGTCTCCTCCTTCTTTTCCCTTCCGTGTATGTAATATATTGTGCATGTATATGTACATTTTATGTATTTATATATTATATTGTGTGGGAATGATGCGTATGTATGCATGTATGATACAAATGTGTAAATGAATACAAGTGAAAATTAAATGTGTATTGTCAAAGGGATTTTTCACCGCACATAATATTTATATAAATAAATGCTCCCTTTTTATTTGTAACAAGAAACATTTTGAATTAGTCTAAATTCCAACTATGTATAGTTCTGTATAGTTTTATATGTATGTTGTATATTATGTAGAATGTACCTATAGGCTAATGTATCAAAGGCATATGATGTTTGTCCGCACTCTCCGCTTTTCAATCTGACTGGCACCCATTCAAAAATATTAAACAAATAATAATAACCATAATGCAGAATTTATAAAGCAAAAGAAAAAGAAGAGAGAGAGAGAGAGAGAGAATCCCGGCTCAAAACTCAAAAGCCAAACAGCCAAGTGAAACTCATCCGAAAAACTAGATACAAGTTGACATTATATTTAGGGGATTGTTGGTCTGTACATAATACTGATATAATATCTAGCCGGTCGTTGGCTTGCTTTTGGTTTGATTGGCTCCTCTCTGCTTTTGAGGGGGAGTTTTGGCAAAGAGGTAAAAGTACGATGACTGAAATATATAGCATGTATAAATAATATATTAGAGAGCTTTGACATGGATAGCCGTCGATACAAAATTCAAAATTTTAAGAAGAAAACTACTAGCACTAAAATTTAACCACATGGAAAATAAATTCCGAGTTTCTGAAAGGTTTTAAAGTATTTAGTGCAAACATTTTTCAAAACGAGAGAAAATGACCAATGACTGACAAGTTTTACTTAAAAGCCCATCAAAAGCCGGCTTATGCAGGAAAAGTTGATAAAAATTCATAATTTTTCATATTGTAGGAAATTCAATTGACCTTTAATTTGGAAACACTAGAAATCAGACTGGTACTTTTAATTTTGAATCTACAAAACCTCCACAACACATCATATAGCGTTACTTATAATGTGATTTTTATTTAAACATTTAACATTTAATGCAAGGGAGGTCAAAAAATAAATAAACGTTTACTTTACACATTATATCATACATACATACAGAATTGACTATATTTATGCAGTGTGTATGGAGAAAATGGTAGAAAAATAAAATAGAAAATAGAGAGATCAATGACAATGGCGAAACGGGTGACAGCTTTTATTAGAATCATTGTTATTGCCCTACACACATAGTACACATTATGTATGTATGTATGCGCTATACATCTTAATGTGCTATAAAAGATGAGGGAATTTTACATGGTACATATACCCAAGTACAATACACGACTGTATGTGTATGTGCGTGTGTGTGTGTGTTCTAACCGAAAGTTGACAGAAGCAGAGCCCGAAATTCAGGGTTGACTTTTAACTGTGACTCTGAATTTGTATCTCTATACTTCACAGTTCACACTTTGTTACTTTGTATGTATTATGTATGTAGTATGTATCTATCGACTACTACTATTTTTATGTGAGTGTTTGTATTAAATGAAATGAAATCATTTACCGTTTACATACTAATATTGTGATGGAGAAAAGAAGGTTCTCCACTGCTCAACGTACATATTTTGGGGTTGCTGTTTCTATGTGTGTGTATTTTTTAAATTTAATTTGGAAAGGTCCTTTGAATTGAGAATTGAGTTGCTGTTAAAGCGGAGCAGACGGAGAATGAAAGAGAGAGAGAGCGAGAGAGACAGAGAGAGAGAAGAGGAATGGGTGCATTAACTTATCAAAGTACAGCTGTATATCTGAGAACGGAATAAATATGTGTTGGTAGTTGTTGGCAGGGTAGTTGACGGGATTACATATGGAAGTGGAAGGAGCAGAGAAAGAGAGAGAGAGAGAGAGGTTATACATACATAATGTTTGTGTGGTGGTTGTTGGTTGTTGGTGCAATTGAATGTGAATGCGTTGTATCAACACTCACAAATATTTAGAATGGAAGCGTAAATAGAAATGAAAATAATAGATACACACTCACACACACATACACACACATTGGCTAAAAGTCTAAAAGCAAAAGAGCGAAAAGGAGCGACTGAGCGAGAAAAAACGAGTCACAACTCCTTTGACTTTTTGTTTCATTTGTTTTGCAGCAAACCCAAATACAAATACATGTGTAATACATATCAGTCAGTGTAAAGAAAAAGAAGACCATAATCGCCACCACGATGATATGATCATCATCATCACATCAAATCACACATAACCAACCACAAAAGGTCTAATCAGTTCACTTTCACATCACATCACATCATTTCACTTCAACTATGACCGCAGCTCTGTGTAATAGTCCAATCTAATCCAACATCCCCTAACTAATACATACAAACTACTAAAATCTACTATACTTATACACATATTATACTGGTCATATTGCATTAATTTATAATAACTACATAAGTTTTATATCCATTTATCTTTTTATCCTCACACATACACACATACATAATAATAAAGTGCGTGTGTATCATTTATGAATCTCGAGTGCTTTTTGCTTTACATTTCTTCTCTGTCTTCCGCTCCGCCTCATTTTCCTTGTATGTATTATGTATGCAAGGAGCAGCGAGCTAAGTCTCGCGTATAAAATATGTATAAGCAAGGAAAATAAGTGAGAGCAGTAAGTATAAGCATAAAGTTGTGTCCACCAATTTCAATTTTTCAATTCCAATAACGAAAGAGTCCAACTCTCAATTATTACTGCATACATACATGAATATGAATGCAATTGGAATTGGAAAATCAAAAGTCTTCATCAGTCCGTCTCTTCTTAGTTGCTTACTCTACTTTTCACACTTAATATTATTATCCCAATATGTACAATGTACAATACAGTGCGTCGACAGTAGACACTAGACATGCCGTCCATTTATTCATAATTCATTTACATTACACGCATTACAAATAAATATGTATGGGCTATGGGCATGTGGTGTATCGAATAGTGGAGAGTAAAAAAGTCGCTCTCATTAACTTTGATTCAGAGCAAAGGACTTTTACACAATTTTACATTGTACATATGTGAACACACTACGCGTATACTCTCATTCTCATTGTTGGTTGATTTGATTCTATTGTTAATTAATTATTATCAATATTATTTTACACACAACATTATCGATGTCAACATTTTACCTTTCGCTGTGCCGTCTAAAAAGGAGATGATGATGTGTAAATACATTTAGTTGTGGAAAACTTTTCTAATTTAGTTTTTGCACAACTTGCCTAATATGTGTGTGCAAAATCGAAGGATGGAATGTTACAAAGGTGTATTATGCATCTTCATCTTCACCTTTTCCCGAGTTATTTGAATAGTGTAGATATTTTGATGTTGAATAAAAGCTATAAGCTCTACTTATTCTCAGATGCACATTCCTCTCGATCAAGATGAAAAAACTTTACCGCAGTCACTGTAAACTGTACACCGTACACAAGCATCTGGATATGTATGTATACTATAGCCTATAGCGCACAAACTATAATACCTTACTTATACCTTATTATGTCGAATTTCGTGTTTGTGTATGAAATAAAATAGAGAGCTTAATTCCTTTTCTGCTTCTTCTCCTGTTATATGGACGTGTCAATATGTGAGCGGATTTGGACTTTGGATTTGGAATATCTCTCTATTTACTATTTACACATTTCACACTTCACTTTGTAATCTAAAGCAGGGCGAAAGACGGCAAAATACAATAACACAGAGGCAAAATCTATTTATTGGAATTATCGCTCATGCTCTCTCCTTTTCGGCATCTTTCTCTATTCTGTATCCTACCATCAGCATGCGTTGTTTATTATGTACATACTCTTGCTTCTATATTCTACAAGCTATGCTCCACATGTGTGTACAGAAGACAGATTCAAGCCTGTGCCTTTAAATTCATTGGTATGCATAATAATAATATAATCCACGTGAAAAAATCTCATGCACAGTTTAATTCCTCTTGTTTGTAATTGAATGCCTGTCGCTCCATTTTGTCAGTGATACACATACATAATAAATAATATATGCATCATACCGTAGTTAGGGCCAATATGGCCCACCTGTCTTTAAAATTTACTTACTTTAAAGTTAGTTGCAATTTCAAAACGGTTGCAAGTAAAACGGTTAAAACTGCTTCAATATTTAGTTATAAAAATCGCTTTTACTTTAATGATGGAAAACATGCAAAGGTTTAGCCTTATTTTATAACGAGCAAGAATATGGGAATTCTTGAATTTCTTTCGGTTTTCTGGGCCAGATTGGTCCTCACGCCGGTATCTACATATATATTATGATAATATGCTATATAATATATATAATATGATGATAAGTATTTATACCAAATGTTTTTTGAATGGGAAATGACGACGGGCACAGGCCAATTCATCATAATCTCCCTCCTTTCAAATTATCCCGTCTTGTTTTCTCTCCATTTATTCTATATTATATCTATGTATTATATGTATGTATGAAGACATTACACATTTACACATTCATTTCATTCCTTTGGATTAGATTTAAGTCTTTAGACTGGATATGAGGATCAAGATGAAGACGAAGAAACCGTAACAAACAAAACAATCACAGAAGTACTGAAGAAGAAGAAGTAAAGCAGCGGCGATCACCAGTCCAGTCCAGCATAATGTACAGAGTACAGAGTAGATACACAGAGAAAAAAGGTGAAGGTGGTGGTGGCTGTTTAATGTTGGGAGCGAGACGCGTCCATTCCATAACGTGAGGCTTTGGCTTTAGCCAAACAACACCAAGGAAGAGAAGAGAGTGAGACAAAGTCTCATAATCGTCATATTATGTATGTATGTTATGTATATGTATATCTATGATGGCATATGGATGGAGGTATCAAAGCGGTTAAAGCCAAATCCAAAGCCATAAGCAAAGCTTTTTTTCTTTTGCTGTGTGCGGTTGAAAAATTGAAAAGCAGAGAGTGTCGAGTTAGTGTTTAGTGTGTATGTATACTGTATACATGTAAGTACATATTATATATTTATTGTATTGTGTATATTGTGGTAAGCTGATTTTCTCGGCTCATTTCCCTTTGAATCATCTCTGTCCTCTGTCCTCTTCTTTTACTCTGTGTGTGTACACAGATTTTACTTTATTTTGTGTCATGTCGATTGTCAATCATCCCTCATTATCAACTGATTGCAAACATTTTCTTAAGACCTATACCCTCACTTCACTTCACTTCATTTCAACAAACCAAAGAGGACACTAACCAAGTTATTGTATGTCTATATACAGCATACACATTGTGCATACTGTGTATTCCTATACAGGAAAATCATCGGAGCAACAGAAAATCTCCAAAAATTTTAAATTTCGATAAAACATAAACAAACCGAGTTTTATTTTTTGCTTTTCGCTTTCAATTTTATACGTTTTTAAAGAATTCAACAAAAAAATATTCAAAATAAGTATTAATAGGAAATACTATTCCAGTTTCTAGTTTTGTATGGTCACTTTTAATTTCAGTAACAGATCCATGTTTCATATCCTATGAACACCATGTATCTTACAAGTTGAAAAAGAAAACAGAGAGCTGTAAAACAGTTGATCGAATCCATCATCACAGCAGACAGGATCATCTGATGAATGTCCAATGTCCATGAATACTTAAACATGCATACATTTGATCCCAAGTTATAGTCAAAAATGTTGAAATGTCAATAATACAATTGTTCTTTCCCTTTCCTTCACTCTCTTATCATTTCCGCTTGAATGATCGACTGAATGAAATGTTTATTTTACAAGAACACAAATATGCATGAAAATTTGAGGAATTTTTTCTCGAATGAATGACTGAATTATGAATAGAGGTTTTGTCCCTATATTTTGATGGAGTACATAGATTGGAATTGGATTTGGGAGTGGAACAGTGAATAGTATTTTAAAGCAAAATATAAAAACACAAGAAAAAAAAAGAAAAAGTACCGTTGAGTTTGAGTCAAGGACGAATATATAGTTTTATGATAAAACTTGTAAATATACACTTTACACATTCATTCTCTAGCTGTAAAAACTGTAAAACATATTACTTATAATGGATAATGGATAGCAAACCATGGCAAACTTGGAATTTTTATCCTTCTGAATGTATAACATGCACCGTACTATAATATTATTGTGAGATGGACAATAGTACCGCCTCTAATGACTTAACGAGTTAATGAGACTGCTCCTCCAACTTGACCGATTACCCCATGTACAACCCATAATATTCCATAAAATGAACGTCCAAGATGAAGAACCGAGATGATAAATCGGCTTTGAGCTCTCGTTTACTTAGCATTGAATTGCCATGGTTACAAAAGTGGAGTTATTACGCGGTTCTTCATCTTGGACGTTTAAATATCTTATAATTTATAGAAAAATTCTATTTTCTATTCTTTTTTGTGCTATCAGTGTCGAGCGTTCTCCAGCAATCGATTTTTGACAACACCATAGTATCATTCTTTTCCTTCTTGTCCATGCCATAACATCTTTTACCATATTCTATGTATTTCCAGTTTTATGAAGCGGAAGAAAAGAAGAAGAATTGGAGTGACTTGTCATCTCACTCGACCCAGAGTCAACCTCCAAAACCACAAAACTTGAGGAACGTCATATAATAATATTATAGTAACAGGAAAAATATAATAATATAATACACAGTAAGTGTACCGTATTTTGTGGTTTGTTGTTTTTGTTTTGCGGTTGCATGATGACTCAAGTGTCAAGTTTACAATCTACAACTAATACAACCATATTATATGTATACTTTGGATTGTATTTACAACTAACTTACAATCCATGATGTAAGCCTCTTCTTCATTGCCTTCTCTTTATTCTTTTAACTGTGTAAGAAGATAAACCCCTTGCATATTTTTTGTGTTAACTTTGCTCATAAAAATTACCACATCAAAACAGATCCATTTTCTGACACACATTCAAAACAACATACATACATAATAATATCTTATGTATAATGACCATCTTGTATCTATGTACAATTTACATACAATTAAAGTTCAAATTTTGACATCTCTCTTCCCTTTGATATACTTTTTGAATATTTTGAAGGATGGTAACTTCCTTTTTCCACCCAAATTTTTCTCTTTTAACAGGTCAATTTAATACAAATAACAGTTCAAAAAGTTGTATCGTATCTCTATTATCTCCATCTTTTTCTCCACAGTCATCTCCTACAATAATACCCGTACTTACCTAGCATATTATGAAATATAGATATATCTCATTTACAGAGTACACACAAATACATACAATACAGTCAACACACACCCCGCACTCGACTCTTCACCCAGGCTCTCCCTTTTTTTCCACAAGAAAAACACAATGAATTTGGAAAACTGTCGTCGATCCTGTAATGTATCTTCATTTCCCAATTCTATGCATCGGTCCAGTCCAGTCCAACAACAACAACAATAATATCAACATGTAATAATACTGTACTTGACTGCTTGACTTTTTCTGGGTTGGTGTGGAGAAGAAGAAGTAGAAAATTAAGGAAATCCTTCATACAATATACATAATATATAAGCATATCTATTAGTTCCTCAGTGATCCTTTGTTATCTCACGGTTAATTGAACATATCTCTGTTGTACAGAAAAAAGATATACATCAATATTATATGTATTATGTTTTAGCAGGTGCTTATAGAGAATACATTGTACAAGTACACAGTACACATATACTAGAGAAAAGCAGGACTCTTTATCCTTTGGCGGAGGAGGAGACGGAGGAGGATGGACAACAAGAGGAAAAGGAGAGTCAGCGCAATGCAGGGCAATGAATGATGATGATGGAGATGGGAATTTTTGCCTGCTGTTTTCCTCTAGGAATACGTACATACATAATACATATAGATATGAGGTGGGCGGAGCAGGAACAGCGAGCGAGTGAGTAAGTGTTGATATTCAGAATTGAGAGTCAAGTTGATGTTGATGTTGGCCGTACTCACATTATGTATAAGGATATGTATAAGGATTCATTCGAATCGTACGATAGGTTTTGGAGAGGCAGAAAAAAAAGAAATTTCCAATAAGTAAGTTCCTTTTAGTTCCTTTTTTGCTCAAGGAAAAAATGCAAAGGAAACGAGAAAAAACCAAAAGGAAGCAGCATGAATTCTTGGATACCTCTACATCTTATTTGTATTTATATGTATGCATGTATGTATGTATACACCAAAGTTCGATAGTTGATGATGGATAGACACAAATATATATGGATATAGAGTATAGACATATTATAGACTTTCAACTTGGTGTTTGGCTGTACACTGTACACTGTACATGCAGTTGAAAGAAAAGTTGTGGACTTTTTGCCTTTCTTTTTTCTAGAACCGTCGAGCATCTTTGCAAGGGATCTTTGAGAGATCAATTGATTCTGAGAAAAGACAAGTAGAAAAAAAAGGGAGAAGAAAAAAGGGAGTTGTTGGAGTAAAAATGTGTATACAAACACAAATACAAAATACTCAATACAAATTTACAAATAAACACAGTAGAAATAGAAAAAATACAGATTTTTGTGTATACTTATGTATATTACTCAGATATACATTATACATACATAGAGAGGAAACAGTTAGTCGGTTTGTTTGAGAAAGTGTTAAATGTTGGCACACCGAAAAGGAGTAAAATAAGATGAATCGTTTTCCTTTCTTTCCCTTCTTTCTCTCTTGACTTGAGTTCCTTTTCATTTTTTTACATTTTCTATGCATACTTCATTTATTTATATGTGCATATTGTGCATGTACCTGACTGCCCGCTCTTTTTTTACTTCTCAATCTTCTCCTCTTTATCCTTATCCACGCAATCCAGTCACTCATTGCCGTATTTAGCATGGAATCAGACTTCACATCCACGTCATCGTCATCGTCGTCCTCGTCGTCGTCGTTAACCGTCTCAAACGTCTCAAACGGGAAAACTCTCAAGTATTTAGACATTAAGAGACCGGCAAAAGTCCAAAGGAATAAAACGAAAACGACAAGCGGATTTCACACACACACACACACGTCCAGCTCCGACTCCAGCTCTATATTAAGTATACTATGTTAAGTAAAACCACAGAGTGAAATAATAATAATATTATTATTGTGAAGAAAAACGACAGGAAAATGAAGGATTGACTTTGACGTTGACTTTTCGCCTCTCTTTCTCCTTGTGTAGTTGCCGCTTTTGGCTTCTGTGTAGATTGTAGATTATACAAAGATAATTCCAGATAGGAATATGTATAATGTATGTATGTATGTGAAGCCCTTCTTTCGGTTTTGATCACAGCCACGATCATATACATGATAATGATAATAATTGTTTACACAAGTATAATATAACATGTGTAGATTTTAATTCCTTTTTCACCAACGTCTTGTAGATATACAATATACAATAAGCTGAAAATACTTGAGAGCTTGAGTTGGCTAGCTTAACTGATGTCCGACGTCTTTATGTATGTCTGTATGTATGTATCAACTATTTGTATGATTTAACCATAATTAGTACATACAAAATTTACAGAGATTTTCTCGGGGGATAAAATGTATTTTTTCCTAAATTGTCCATACTTACTTAGACATTCATGATAATATCTACATTTATTTGGTATATTTTGTTGTTACTTGTACCGAAAGAGAAAATACAAAATACCTTGCACATAAAATAGGGGAAAAGGAATACGATATGAAAATATCACAGAAGTATTATTATTCCTGGATTGTGGATAATAATATTTTCCCTTGACGTTTGAATTCATTAATTTATTTAATTATTGTTGACGACAGGAGGGTCCACATTGAAAAGCCGAAGCTCCATTATAATATCCTTTCTTTCTTTTTTTGTAAACCATATGTGTGTGTAATGTGTATGATTATGATATTTGTATGATAAATGACTGTAAGATAAAGATATGCATGTATGGGTAGGGCTATTTTGTATAGGTAGTTATGATACTTATTATTTATGTTCAGCAGCAGCAGCAGTGGTCGGCTGCTTGCGCCTCCAAGTCCAAAATACTGGACAAAATAAGTTGTAGATTGTACTGAAAACTTTAAATGTGTGTGTGTGTGTGTATACAATGAATTATTAACAATTTGTAACAACTTCTTTTTCTCTTTCCTCTGGGCTAAAGTAAAGTAAAGTCAAGAGTCAAGAAAAGTTGCAAAATATTATTATAAATCATAAGTTGTGAACTTCTTTCCTATTCTATACATATGTAATATGTATGTATTTTGTTCTACTTCTCGTCACCATAAATTGTTCTAAATCTCCAAACTTCAAATGATGGGGATTTTGAGTTGTTGGTTCTACTATTCATTGTGAATCCTAATGATCGTCTTTCAACCAGTTCAAGTACACACACACACACGATATTATAGCAGGGAGAAAAGTGAATGAATGAAAATGAACAAAGTACACATATGAATATGAAACATATGAAAATATGGTTGAAAACAAGTTCTATATTTCAAGTTCAAGAGTATGTAGTATTCTTACGTGGAAGTAAAAGGAACAAAACAGAGACAACTTTTATTGTCCCAACATTGAACGTCTTAACCAGGATGATGAAGCAAAAAAAATTATATAGCAATCGAAATAGAACCATCAGGGCAAAAACAAGAACGACTCAGCTGGACACCAACCTGATAAAATGGCGACAAAGGACTAAAATACAAATATTATGCATGGAAAATAAAATAAATAACCAAGGTCCACACAACACTACAATATTTCAATTTCATGTGTGACAATTTATCAAAATTCTATCATTAAATTAAGACTTTAACGACAGAGCATTTATGAAACACACACAAAGGTAATAACAATGACTTGCGAAAAATGGTTTGGAAAAACAAGGAGAAAAATACAAAAATGATCAATTTTCTTCAACAATGTCTCTATTACTCACAAAATTATTCATTAAATTTTTGAAACAAACAACGAATTTTACTTTAGTAGTTACTTTATAGTCATATAGTTTAAAGCTGAAAAATATTATCTCCATTTTTCCATGAATCAAAAACTTGCTTCCATGTGCATACATAAATACTTAAAGTTGTTCTTAAACTTCTTGGATCTTTTGTGGTTTTATCAAAATCAAAATACGAAAACGGCCGCACATGACGATTTTGAGTTTTTGCTTTGATAAACGCGGTACATATTATAACAATATAACGATGGGATGGAAAATGTTGGATTTGCATCGAAAGTGAAATGGCCAAAGAGAGCGGCGATTCTTCTGTTCCGCTGTACATGTTGTATTGTCCATTCCATTAGGTTCAACTTGAAACTTATCCAGTATTGTACCTAAATATGATATTTATAAACAAGAGTAAATACATACTCAAGTTTAAACTTGACGGAAATGTTGACACTTTGTGGCCTGTTTTTTTCTTCCTCTTCTATTCTTTTTTGACTTTGAGGATTATTATTTGTCCTTCCTGTTCCCGTGTTGCTCTTTCTCTCTTCTCTCTGTCTCTAATAATATTTCTCTATTCTCTGCTCCTGTTGATTGTCGATGATGACTATGAGACTTTGCGGCTGCCGCTCATCAAAGCGAATCAACGATCTCAAAGCAAATGCCGAGTCAGATGATGACGATTTTCCATTATTTGGTGGTCATTTCATCAAAACCAGGGGTAATGATAGTCCTCGCCCCAAAATGTATGTAAAATATACAACAATACTGCTATAAGTAAGTAATAGAAAATAGAATAGAATCTACTTACTTATTATATCTTTTCTACTTTTTGAAACGCCTATCGGTCTCCTCTCATTTTAATTTTGACTCTTTGACTATTGACGTTTCTCTCTTGAGTATTATTTTGCTGCTGTGTGCTGCATATGTACATGTTGATTGTGTTTCTCTGAGGAACAACTCACTCACTTCTCCGTCAAGTCAACAGTCCGTCAATCAGTTAGTCAGTGGACCAAAACTGTATATAGATATGACATGGCCCTTAGACTATTTTCTTTTTTTCTCTCCCTTTTTCTGTATACTATAACGTAAACAAACATGGAATAATGATGATAATAATAATATTGTGCTGTGAACCTGTATCGCATCATATCATATCTCTCTTTCTATATACTATAATATTATGTCTTGTCTTCTTCTTTCTTCGTGTCTTGTTGAATGAATGGCGTGACGTATCAGAAGAAGGAGAAGAAGAAGAAAGAACTCAAGTCAGAGTCTTGGGTGTCCCTGAAATTTAGGATTTGGATTTTGGATTTGGAACTCCTCCAGGAGTGTGAGAACATTAAGGTGCTTGGCTTTTGGAGAACAAGAACAAGAAAAGGCAAAGGAAGAAAAGTTGAGGGACGGATCGTCAATCGACAGAACATCAGAAAACGAGGGAAAATGTAAAGAAACAAGAAAATACAGCCAACAGTCTATAATATAATGCATAATACATAGATACAAAGCACAACACACAGTCAGCATTTGTTTGATAGGCAAAAGAAACTCTTTTTTTCGTAGAGAAAAAATAAGGTTGAAAAAAAATGGAGAGAGAAGAAGCCGTGAAAATGCTGAGCCCCCCGCGGATTGACTCGTGAGAAACACTCTTCAGTGCACACAGATATAGAGAGAAGAGACGAATTGTGAATTGAACAGATACAGAACAGAATATAATATGTATGTGTATAGTGTATACAGACACCACACCAGCCAGAGTCCACTCAACACTCTCAACACCATTTTACAAATAAAATCCCTTTATTCTCCCTCTCTTATCCAGCAGAGAATAAATAATAAAGTACTAATACACACACTTTTTCCATTCGATTCTCATTCTCCGGAACATTTACGTATGTACATATATATACATCCGAATATTATGTACAAATGAAAGCAAATGAATGAATACAGTGGACTGGAGTGGATTTTGATATCCTTCATTATTTACTGCATTATGTCCATGTTTTGTTGTTCATGTTCATGTTCATGTTGATCTGTTGAGGATCATATCCTGATATCTACTTGAGAATCATCCGCTCATTATCAGCATCATTCTTATTTTTTATCCAGTAGTAGCATAATTCTGGATTGTAACTGTTGGAAAAAAGAAACATGAATATTATAATCATAATAAGTACATGTTGTACTACGGGTATGTAAAAAAATATCTACAATAATTATTAAACTTGAAAAAAGTTTGCTCGTTCTTTTTAGACCTTTTTTACATTGAACTTGAAATCTGAAGCCGAGTTTAATTTAAAAGGCTCGATTTTCTATCTTAATTAAAATTTATTTCCATTCCGTATTCTGAATAATATTCAATCAATATATTAAACACACATAAAATCTTGTCCATAATCAACCATAATTGAAAAAGCGTGCGTGGCTGTTGCTCCCTGCTTGTCAATAATAAATACATAGAGATAAGCTGTTGACCATTAAAGCTAATAAACGGAGCTATTGAAATTGAATTTTATGATCATCGAGTATGTATGTTGTATCATTATTCGCTTCTACTTCGTAGGATTGGACAAAGGATAAGAACAAAGACTCTTATTTTAAAATGATGTAGTCGCTGTACATAATAAGTATATGAACTAAATACTAACTATATTATGTTTTAGTAATAATATATTGGACACTTCATATGTATTGGCCATGTGTCCGTGTCTTTGCTCCCCTCTTTAAAATGATGAGCATTTCATCTTCTCGAATGATAAAACTTGCCAAAGATGTGTGTGATAGATAGATATTGAATGGGTGAACTTTTGGATTGTATTGTAGGTTTTAATTTTTATACTACTAATATGAGTATATGCTGACTATTGACTATCGAGGAGGGAATTGAGATTGAGACAGATTCGAAAAAGAGCGTCATGTTCAGCCGATACATCAAAATATTATGGAGGAACTGAAAGGAGAGGATTCCGTGTGTTTTTTGAATATGATAAATAATGAAGGATGATCATTATCATCATCATATGTACTGTGTATTACAGATAATATAATAATATGTATTTATGGTGAGAAGGGATAATGCTGAACGTATGTCAAACTTCTATCTACTATTAATAATAATAATAATAATAGTATACACAAAAGATATATACACTTATTATGTATGATACATTGCAAAATGTACAAAGTACATAATAATATTTAGTGTGTATTGTGTCTATTATTATTATTATACGAATGCCCTGGTTGAGCGAGTGTAAAAGGGAGAGAGTGTAGACTGTGGTAAAACAGTACTAGTGAAGTCAACGGAGCGGATCCGAGAACCGAAAACACTATACAAAAGAGGCATCCACAACATCCACCAAACCAAGCCAAGCCATGAGCATTTTATCTTCATCCCCAAAGCCAACCCAGTACGCACTCACACTCACACAAAATACAACACAGAGGAACAAAAACAGGAGAGAAGGGACAACACAGAAAGCTAGTTGTTGGTTGTTATGTATATTATGTATTATGTAGAATGTTAAACGTTAAAGTTGTACTTACCCGCATATCCTGTAGCTTTTTCTGTCACATCAACTCAAAACCAAAACCTAGTCCCTCTCTTTTTTCACATAATAAAATGTTCTCTTGTATACATTCTACCCGTTTCAAATCCAGTTCCCAGTATACTACACACAATATATTATATGTAGATACTTACAAGTATGAGCAAGGACGACAGAGAGAGAGAGAGAGAGCAGGAAGCCCCGAGTGATATGGTATGGTATGGTGGTGGTAGATTTGGAGTTTGGCGACTATATATCTAACATCTAACA